>JADBJO010009589.1:47468-62468 GCA_016801955.1 Conus betulinus | reverse complement strand
TGGAATCCAAAATCAACAAGTTCACAAGGAAATGGCTTGGTGTCCCACCCTGTCTGACTGACATAGCGCTGTACTGTCGCCAAGCAAAGCTGAAAACTACCACTGAAATCCATCCTGGAGGAATACAAACGAAACACTTGCTAGAAGGGGGCTTCTCTTCTGAGGACTCTCTGCTGCCACGCTCTCCACGAGTTTCTTTCTACTAATACAGTCAAACCTAATTGAAAGAAGCTCGAAAAGAAAATAAAGAGAAAGAGGAAAAAAGAATGAAAGAAAACTGGAAGGCAGACAGGAGACAGGAAAGGGAAATGGGGACACAGAAGAAAAAAAAAGTCGGACATTCAAAAGGATCACTCAAAGATAGAAAAGAACATTAAAAGACACTTTTAAAAGAAAAGAAAAGAAACAAAAAAAAAACGAAAAAAAAAAAAAAGAAGAAAAAAAACACACCCCTATTCCACCGCTACAAAAAAAAGCCGATCAAGCTAAACGCTAGAAAAATGTAAAGAAAAAAGGTGAAAAAAGGCAAGGGGTAAAATCGAACAGACGCCAAAACAAAACAGTAGAGTAATTTTTCTTTTAAAGCTCGGAAAAGGACGAAAACCAAGAAGGTAGAAAGAATTGACAGATCGTGCTTACGATAGGGCTTCTGGAAAGAAAACGGAGAAGAAAAACGAACAAGCAAAAGTATACGCGGAACGAAATAAACAAACAAAAAAAAAAAGGTGGATCAAAAAAATATATACATGAAAATAAGAAAATAAGTAGGAATGGAAAGAAAGGGAGATAAAAAAAAAAAAAAACACCTCCGCAAAATAAGTATCGCACCCAGCAAACTGACACATCCCACAAAATGGGAATTACGTCCCACACTGGGACGGACAGTCTGGGACAACCCCTAACAAGCTGATTGTCTTCCCACAAAATGGGATGGAACCACACCTCACCCAAAACGGGACGACGTCTCACAGAACCGCCGCTCCATCTGACAAATTCTTCAGTCTGTCCACTGAAATTCAAACTGCATCCCAGAAATCTGAAACCGCAGCCAACAATCACGTGGAGCTATATACGTCCTACTGCGAATTGTGAGTATATCTCAGAAATGGAAGCTGCATTTTCATTACCCAGGACCGCCTCTCAGAAGTTAGGAGCGCATCCTCCCCCCCCCCCCCCCCCCCCCCCCCCCCCACACACACACATGACAGCTAATAATGACAGGCAGAGCTACTCGAAAAGACACTTTGGGAAAGTGCTGCTGTTATGTAGACCCGGCAAGGAATTTGGAAACGGAGGATGAGGAGGGGTCGAGGTGGGGGGGGGGGAGGGAGAGAGAAGAAGAAGAAGAGGAGGAGGAGGAGGAGGAGGAGGAGGAGGAGATGAGAGAAGAACAAGGAGGAAGAGGAGGAAGAGGAGGAGGAGAAGTAAAGGAAGAAGGTCGAAGAAAAAGAAGAGAGAAGAGAAGACGAGGAGGAGGACGAAGACGAGGAGAAGGGAAGGGGAGAGAAAAGGAAAACAAAAGCAAACCAACGAAGAAGAAGAAGAAGAAGAAGAAGAAGAAGAAAACGAAGAAGAAGAAGAAGAAGGGAGGAGGAGGAGAAGAAGGGTGGACAAGGAGGAGGAAGAGAAAAAAAAAAAAAGAGCGAAAGAAAGAGAGAAAAAAAAAAAGAAAAAACAACTACAGAAAAAAAACTAAGAGCAGCAATATGAACAAGAACAGGAACAGGAACAAGAACAAGAACAAACAACACACACACACAACAACACACACACACACACACACACACACACACACACACACACACACACCACACACAACACACACACACACACACACACACACACACACACACACACACACACACACACACACACACACACACACACACACACACACACACCGAGTCTCTCCAACCTACCACGCCCCACCAAATGGCATCGGCGAAGTTGCTGAACTTGGGAGGGGAGTCCTCCTTCTCCCCCTTTCCGGAGGGTCGAAGGGGAGGGGGCCTCGGAGCATCCTTCTCCGCCAGGTAGACAAAGTAGGAAGAGAAGATGAGACCCAAGGTGCCGATATACAATGTCGTCACCAGTTCCTGTGGGAGACACAAGAGTGATTGCTTGTATTTGTATATTTGTTTGTCGATCTTTTGACATAGAGGGTATTTTTCTTACCTCTGTCTGCTTCCCCCCCCCCCCCTCTACTTCCCTTTTCTCTTTCTTTCTTTTCTATTTTCGATCTTTCTTTTCTTTTTCTTTCTTTTTCTTTCTATCTTTCTTTTTCCTTCTTTCTTTCTCTCCTTTTTTCTTTCCTTCTTTCTGTCATTGTTTCTTTCTTTCATCTTTCTTTTTTTTTTTTTTTGTTTTTTGACTGCAAATAGCATCACGCAAAACTACTCAACGGATTTTACGAAACTTCGTGCCAATACGGTGTCAACCGGGGAAGACCGCAATTTCTTTCCACCAATGGCAGACAAGATAACAGAACTGAACCAATCACGCCAGCCTGACACGTACGAGACAGCGACAAAGAAGTTTAAACAGTGTAGATCCTTATTTCTACTTTCTTTCCGTTTACCCACTTCATCTTACGGTGTTGAACATGATAAAGGTTGACCACAACCTCTACTCTAAAGATTAGCGATCATTTGGTGGTGAAAACGGATTGGTGCGACGTGTAACAACAGCATGGCGTTTTATTTGGCGAAAAAGTTCGCTATGCAAACTTGTCTTGAAAAACAAACAAAAAACCCAAACAAACAAACAAAAAAAGGCGCTTGCATTTACCTATTCAAATCCAACGTCATGGACATAAAATTGTGACGTCACTTATGGGGCTGCCAGTACTCTCTCTATATGTTGAGAAAACTAATGAAATTGCAACAAACAATAGGCATACCATCGCTGTGTCAATGCGTCACCAAGGGTATTTCTCCACTCACAGAGCCTTGGTAGAGATTGAAGTTGGATCAGCAGTACTTACTTTTCGTCTACGATGGCAGAGAATGCATCTTGTTGAAAAACAATAAAGGGAAAAAGAGACAAACCTGGCGAAATACGTGTATTACGAAAGGTAACCCTCCCAGTCCCATAGACGTAGTGTTAACGGCTTCAACAGAAAACGTCTTGGTCTAAATTCCTTCGTTGAGTTAGTCCGTATGTCTCAGTGTCAACATGATTGTGTACTTAGTTATCAATGGTGTTCAACATGATTGTGTACTTAGTTATCAATGCAAGATTGAGTCCCTACATTGGATGGATTTAAAATGTCAACGAACTCAGTCCTGACGTCGTCTTTAAGAGAAGTTGACCAAAGCTAGCATTTGGCAGATTCTTCCTTTATCCTTAATTATAGGTAAAAATGTCAACTTTGATAGATCATTATGGGTTGATCAGAAATCATTCACGTGGTAACTTTTTTTTTTCTTTTCACTATTTGTGAAACATTGACATTTCCCGTAAAGCTGACAAATTATCGGCAAGCAGATCTTGAAAAGGCAAGAAGCCAGAAAAGGGAAGTAACTCTTTCATTCTGTACTTACTATTACTTCCCCTGGCAAATATAATTTCCGTATGGTCTGCATTCTCCCAAATCGCCTTTTAGTTTTTTCCATTTTTTTTCTCTCTCTTTCTTGTTTGTTTCGTTTGTTAATTTTTTTTTCTTATCACATCTTTCTGTGTTTCTATGCGCGTTCCCACCCGGGTTCCTCTAACCAGAACAATACCTAGCGTTGTGTCCTATCGCGGCCCCGGCCCCAGCAGAATATAGGGAGAAATCAATATTAAGTCGTCATGGGACAAATCGGTAGAGGAGACACGCCTCTGCTGCCCAATCTTTTTGGTAGTTTTCAGTGCTCCTGAACTTTGAATTTTTTTTTTTTTTTTTTTTTTTTTTTTTTGGGGGGGGGAGGGTTTTTTCTTTGTTAGCATCCAGTGAAGATTTCCTCCCTTTAAAATCTTTTTAGTACGACTTTAGGTTTGTATTTGTCACTACTAGACTTACCTCCACATAAAGACACTCCCTACCTCCTTTAAGGCTTGTTGGAAGGTTTTTTTTTTTCTTTCTTTCTTTCTTTTTTTTGTGATATATTTATATATTATATATATATATATATATATATATATATATATATATATATATATATTGTTTTTTTTTTTTTTTTTTTTTTGGGGGGGGGGGGGGGGATGGGGGGGTCGTCTGTGTTAGCTCTAAATATACGTCACCATAAAAATTTCCTCTGTTCAAAGACTTTTTTTTGTCAGTAATAAACTTTCCACCTTAAAACCATTTAATTCATGTGAAAACTTTTTTTTTTTTTTGGGGGGGGGGGGGGGGGGGGGGGGGAGGGGGACGGTATATCCTTGTCTTTGTCAGAACTGCATCTACCTCTAAATGAATACGCCATCTTTCTGAAACCGTTTAACTGAAACCTTTTGTCTTTGCGTGGTTAGACTGAACTTCAAATAAAGACTCCCTCCGTTAAAAGATATTTGGGGGATCAGATTTTATCTGTATCGATACTTCAGTTTCAACCCAATAAAGTCTCTTTTTTTTTCTTTTAAAGACTTCTTTTTCCAAAATGTTGTTTTGTCTTAATCAGTCCAACATTCACTTAACATTGAAGACTCCGTCCCTTTAAACCATTTTTCCCCCCTTGTAAGTTCTTTTTCTTTACCAGGGCTACAGTTACCTATTAAACGATCCCCTCCCTGAAAGTATTTTTTGTGGGACGTTTTTTTTTTTTGTTTTGTATTTTACACTACAGAACACACCAAAGACTCCGTTTCCTTGAAACACTCGCTTTTGTGGAACATTTTGTGTTTGTAAGTACTGAAGTTATCTCCCTTCACAGAGCTTTTTCTTTTCAATCGAAAACTTGTATCTTTATCTGTCCAACATTGATCTGCCGATAAAACCCCAGTCTCTTTAAGAGCTGTTTCCCTGGATCAGTTTTCTAATTGCTAGTACCAGACTGTCTGTCTCTCCCAATCCCTTTCTGTAAAGATCCTTTCTCTTTAAAGACCTTTTAGTGGCATTCCCCTCCCCCCCCCCCCCTAGCCTTTCTCAGAACAAAATGTACCTCCCTATAAAAAGACTTTTTATCAAATGTTTTTTTTTTTTTTTGTCTTTTCTCAATCAACCTGTCGATAAAGCTCTCTTCACCTTTTGTTTTCTGGAACAGTTTTTCATTTTCCACACTACATCCCCCCCCCCCCCGCCCCATACCCAATTCCCCCCCCCCCCCCCCCCTAAAAATTCTTCCCCTTGCCCTCCCCACTTCCCTTGACCCCCCCCCCCCCAAAAAAAAAAAAAAAAAAAAAAAAAAAACACTTGTTTTTCTCTTTGTCAGCCGCAAATTCTTCTTCAAACAAGGACAGCCTACCTTTGAAACACTTGGGATTTTTCTCTCTAAACACATCATTGTCTTTGTCAGCACTCCAGTTTACTTCCCCAAACTGACCCCTTCCTTCTGAGACCCTTAATTGAAAGGATTTCCGGAAGGGGAGGGGGGGGGGGGGGGGGAGGGGAGAGAGAGCAGAGTAGAGAATGGAGCGGGGAGGGCGGGGAGGGGGTCGTGACAGGCATCTGACACAGTTTTCTTTCTTTTCAACACGACATTTATCTCCCAATAAAGATCCTTCCACCTATCCTCTCCCTCATATTTTGGAAAAAAAAAACAAAAACAAAAAAAAAAAACCAAAACCTGTTTTCGTCTTTTGTCGGTAGTGCATTTATCTTAAGAAAAAAAAAGACAGCGTACCTTTAAAACAGCCTACACTTGCTTTCCCCAAACACACTCCTTCATAACGAAACCCCAACATCACAACAACAACGACAACAAAATTCCGGAAGCGGGAGGGTGGGGATAGGGGGTGGGGGATGGGGATGGGGGGGTTGGAGGGACGGGAGGGGGGGGGGGGAGAGGAATGCGGAGAAGAGGGAGGGGCAGGAAAGGGAAGGAGAGGGGGAGACGGGGTGGGGCGGGGTGTGGGGGGGGGGGGGGTGGGGGGTCGTGACAGCCTGGTTCGCCACTGGTGGGCCTGACCTGCCTGTGGGCCCACACCACAGAGCCCAGCAGTTTCCACGTGCCCCCGCGGCGGTCCATGCGCACCATGCGCAGGATCTGGAAGAAGCGCAGGCCGCTGATGACCGAGGTGGCGAACTGCTGCTGCGTGCTGCCGACCACCAGGGTCGTCACGCTGGCCAGGATCAGCACCATGTCTGCAACCACGACCACCAGCGTCGTCATGAGGATGATGATGATTATGGTGATGGTGGTGATGGTGGTGATGATAGTGATGATGATGATAGTGATGATGATAGTGATGGTGATGGTGATGGTGTGGTGGTGATGATGATGATGATGATGATGATGATGATGATGATGGTGATGGTGGTGATGGTGGTGATGATGATGATGATGGTGATGGTGACGTGATGATGATGATGATGGTGATATTGATCATGAAGATGATGATGGTGATGATGGTTGCTGGTGATGGTGATGATTGAAGATGATGATGATGATGATGATGATGATGATGATGATGGTGATTGATGATGATAATGGTGATGATGGTGATGGTTATGGTGATGATGATGGGATGATGATGATGATGATGATGATAATGATGGTGATGATGATGATAATGATGGTGATGATGATGATGATGATGATGATGATGATGATGATGATGATGGTGATGATGATGATTTGTGATGGTGATGGTAATGGTGATGACGATGATGATGGTGACGCTGCTGCTGCTGCTGCTGCTGCTGCTGCTGATGATGATGATATGATGACGATGATAATGATGATGATGATGATGATGATGATGATGGTGGTGGTGGTGGTGGTTGGTGGTGGGGTGGTGGTGGTGGTGATGGATGATGATGATGATGATGACGGTGATGGTGACGGTGATGATGATGATGATGATGATGATGATGGTGGTGTGATAGTGATGATGATGATGATGATGATGATGATGATGATGATGATGGTGATGGTGATGGTGATGGCGATGATGATGATGATGATGATGATGATGCTGATGATGATAATGATGATGATGATGATGGTAATGGTGAAGATGATGATGATGGTGCTAGTGATGATGATTGTGGTGATGATGATGGCGGTGATGATGATGGTGATGGTGATGATGATGATGATGATGATGATGAGATGATGATGATGATGATGATGTGGTGGTGGTGATGGATGATGCTGATGATGATGATGATGATGATGGTGATGATGATGATGGTGGTGATGATGATGGTGATCGTGATGATGGTGATCGTGATGATGATGATGATGATAGTGATGATGATGGTGATGGTGATGATGATACTGGTGATGATGATGATGATGATGATGATGATGATGAATGATTGATGATGATGATTGATGATGATGATAATTATGATGATGATGGGTGATGAGATTGCTGATGGTGATGATGACTGTGATGGTGATGATGATGATGATGCTGCTGCTGCTGCTGCTGCTGCTAGCTGCTGCTGGTGATGGTGATGATGACGATGATGATGATGATTATGATGATGATGATGATGATGATGCTGAGATGATGATGATGATAATGAAAAACGAACAAGAAAGAAAGAAAGGAAATGCGAAGAAAAACAAGAATGACAGTTGAAAAAAGCCGAATTTCTTTTTTTTTTTTTAATGAAAGAAAGAAAGTGAGAGAGAATGAAAGAAGAAAAGGGAGGATTAAAAGTAAGCTAAGAAACGAGAAATAGTCACAGCTCCTGACCATGAACCCACCAGGCCCTGCACACTGTTGGCATCCCTGCACACACTGTAATACTGCGTCCTGTTCTTGGAAGCTGCGTTCACTTGCTTTGGACCCGTTAATGGCACAACCATGTTAGGTATGTACTCAGCATCTGACCAGCGCGCAGGGCTAGTGCATAGGTCAAACACCTGCTAGGTCGTAGCCACGACACCCCTCTTTTTTTATTTCTCTCATCTTAAATTTCAATTCAGATGACTGGATCACACAGAGAAAAAACAATCAGATGAATGGGCCACTCAGAGAAAAGCAATCAGATGAATGGGTCCCCCAGAGAAAAACAATCAGATGAATGGGTCACTCGGAGAAAAACAATCAGATGAATGGGTCACTCGAGAAAAACAATCAGATGACTGGGTCACTCAGAGAAAAACAATCAGATGAATGGATCACACGGAGAAAAAACAATCAGATGAATGGGTCACTCAGAGAAAAAAACAATCATATGAATGGATCACACAGAGAAAAACAATCAGATGAATGGGTCACACAGAAAAAAAAAATCTGATGGCTGGATCACACAGAGAAAAACAGTCAGATGAATGGGTCACACTCAGAGAAAAAGCAATCAGACGACTGGATCACACAGAGAAAAACCATCAGATGAATTTGTGACACAGAGAAAAACAATCAGATGAATGGGTCACTTCAGAGAAAACAATCAGATGACTGGGTCCCACAGAGAAAAAAACAATCAGATGAATGGGTCACACAGAGAAAAACAATCTGATGGCTGGATCACACAGAGAAAAAACAATCTGATGGCTGGATCACACAGAGAAAAACACTCAGATGGATGGGTCACTCAGAGAAAAAACAATCAGATGAATGGCTGGCTCACACAGAGAAAAAACAATCAGATGAATGCGTCACTCAGAAGAAAACAAAAAACAAAGATAAAACAAAATGGTAGGCGATAGTAAAAGGAAAGACACTGGCAGAGAGAAAGAGAGCGCCAGAACAGAGGACATTACAAACATTGGATCAGCGCGTCCTTTGCGCCACACACTACTATCTCTATCTCTACGTTTTTGTTAGATCTGTTCAGAAAGTTTGGTGGGGTTTTTTTTTTTGTTTGCTTTATCTTGTCAACAGACCGACAAGCAACCCCCCCCCCCCCCCACACCACACACACACACACACACACACACACACACACTACATACATACACACACACACACGCGCGGCGCGCGCGCGCGCACACACACACACACAACACACACATACACACACACACATGCACACACACACACACACATGCACACACATATACGCACGTGCGCGCGCCACACACCACACCCACACCACACACACCACAACCACACCACACCACACACACCACACCACACCACACCACAAGAGAGAGAGAGAGAGAAGAGAGAGAACCCTGGGTAAAAAAAAATAAACTCCTTAAAGGAGGTAACCAGGACAAAAGTTAAATCAGGAAAGGGAAAAACCCAGGGAAGGGAAAGGACGAGAGAAGCAAGAAAAACAAGAGGAAAATGAAATAGCCGAACCTCGCGACCAGCAATGGAACCGCCCCCCCCCCCCCCCCCCCCCCCCCCCCCCCGACCCCCCCCCGACCCAGATGGTCTCAGGACCAGCAGTCTACTGCCATTTTCCAATACTTCTATTTGGAATCGAGATGCCATTACCCTGGATTTTCTGGGAACTCGGAAAGCGCACCATCGACCCCTCTTCTAAATCTTCGTCTATCTACGAAATGTATCCTAAAAAGACGCTGGGCGGCGCAGAGAGAGATGGAGAGAGAGAGGAGAGAAGAGAGAGAGAGAGAGAGAGACGCTGGGACAAAGAGAGAGAGAGAAGAGAGACAGACAGAACAGACAGACCGACAGACAGAGACAGATAGAAACACAGAGAGAGAGAGAGAGAGAGAGAGAGAGAGATGAGATGCTGGGAGCAGAGAGGTCGAGAGAGAGAAGAGAGAGAGAGAGAGAGTGAGAGAAAGATATATACAGAGAGAGAGAGAGGGAGAGAGAGAGATACGCTTTGGGGACAGAGAGAGAGAGAGAGAGAGAGAGAGAGAGAAGAGAGGGATACGCTGAAGAGCAAGAGAGAGAGAGAGAGAGCGAGAGAGAGGGAGCAAGTGGACAGCGAGAGAGAGAGAGAGAGAGAGAGACCTGGAACGCAGAGAGAGAGATAGAGAGAGACGCTGAGATGCATGAGCAGAAGTAGAGAGAGAGAGAGAGAGAGAGAGAGAGAGAGAGAGAGAGAGAGACGCTGGGAGCACAACACACACATCCAGTTCCAGAGAGAGAGAGAGAGACGCTGCTGGGCGCAGAGAGAGAGAGAGAGAGAGACGCTGGGGCGCAGAGAGAGAGAGGAGAGAGAGGAGAGAGAGAGAGAGAGAGAAGAGGAGAGAGAGAGAGAGAGAGAATAGGAATGGGGTATAAGGATATAGTTTCTGTCTGGCGAATATGACATTTCTTTCCAAAGCACATGAATTTAGTTGTTTTTCTTTTTTTTTTTCCTCACCTTTGCATGTTTCCCTATGTTAATTCCCAGGGTGTATACGATCAGTTAAAAAATAGAACCAAAGGCTTATTCCCAATTCATTCTTATTCGCCTACATCTATTTGACGGTTCATGATTGGCTGACCACCGGTAACCCCTTTGATACTGCTTGATACCTACTTTATACAATACGATTGATGTACCATTCCCTTCCTGCCATACTAACGCACTGTTTGCCCCTATATACATGGGCAGATGGCCCTATAACAATTATGGGCAGATGGCCCTATAACAGTATCATGGGCAGATGGCCCTATAACAATCATGGGCAGATGGGCATGGGCAGATGGCCCTATAACATCATGGGCAGATGGCCCTATAACAATCATGGGCAGATGGCCTTTTAACAATCATGGGCAGATGGCCCTATAACTATCATGGGCAGATGGCCCTATAATTATCATGGGCAGATGGCCCTATAACAATCATGGGCAGATGGCCCTATAACAATCATGGGCAGATGGCCTTTTAACAATCAAGTGTGTAACTTCGATGGCCCTTAACTATCTTTCTGTGGCCTGTACCTCAATCACGGGCAGATTCCTATAACCCCAACAGATGGCCCTCTCTCTTGTGCGCGACGCGCTTTCGTACGCGTACACACCACTTCCACACACACACAATTCACACACACTTTGCGCGCACACACACACACACACATACACACACACACACACACACACACACACACGCGCGCGCGCGCGCGCGCGCTTGTTTTCCCCCCACTACTAGACTGTACACATAATATAATTGTTTGGGCAATTAGTGGGAAACTGCTTCTCGTAAGAGATCCAAGCAAAAGCTGGTCTCACAATTGCTGCTGTCAGCAATTATGTGACTGACAATGCTTGGGCAATCTAACAGCAGAGCTGACCACTTTGACTGTTGAACACATTTTGACCTCTCCCTTGCCTCTCCTAAAATGGATCCTCAAACATAGGCTCAAAGATCCCCCCCCCCCCCCACCCCCCCCCCCCCCCCCCCCCCACCCCCCCCCCCCCCCCCCCCTCCCCTCCCCTATTTTAATACCGACATAATGATTTTTACATTTTTCAGCAACTTATTCCTTATCACACTTTCTTTGCCTTTCATTTGTCTACCCCTCTCTGGTTGTTTTGGGGTGCCGTTGGATTCTGTTTCTGAATACTCGGTGGTGAGAATACCAGAGAGTCACAGATGTGATATACATCTCTGTTTCATGCCAAGGAAGCACACAGACCCAATCAGCCGTCTGTCCCTGACGAGTCCGAATCCGCCGACGAAAGGTCTGGGAATAGGCGACATAAATGGCTCTGTCTTGAAGATGGATTACAGTCCCCGTGTGCTGCTAGTGAAGCGTTGTAGACTGAAAATCTATCTCTTTGATTTTTCTTTCTTTTTTTTGTCTCTCTCTAACCCCCCCCCCCCCCCACCTCACCTCCCCCCCCCCCTTTCTTTTCGCCCGGTTCTTTTTCAGTCTTTGCCAAGCCAACAATGCGATGACAGAGAAATGTTAGCCTCCACGTGTTATCCCCAACTACTAAATTGTTCAACACACACACACACACACACACACACACACACACACACACACACACACACACACACACACACACACACACACACACACACACACACACACACACACACACACACACACACACACACACACACACACACACACACACACCTACACACACATCTATCTATCTATCTGTCTATCTGTCTGTAACTGTTTAACTATCCATCTATCTAAAGAGTGAGGGTGAAAAAGGATTGAGTGGTGGTAGTCTGGTGGGCAGTGTGGAACAAAGACTGTTCTTACACGTAAGAATGACCTGTGTATCTTAAGACAATTTGATTATTTACGCAGAGGTTAGCTTCTCTTTATATAAAGGAAGTGTGTATATAATGAAAAAAAAAATGTTACGATAAACGGAGATAACTAGATAGGCAGATATTAAGAAGATATCTCGGAAGTAAGAATTGAAAAAAAAAAAAAAAAAAAAAAAAAAAAAGGTGAGTATGAATCTCAGAAAATAGACGAAAACAAGACACTCAAATGATAAAAACAAAAACAGACCAACAAACCAAGAGTGAGTAGGCCCAGGATACACACAGGTTCTCAGAACCAACAGTCCGATGCCATTTTCCCAATACTTCTGTTTGGAATCGAAGGTGTCATCACAGGGACTCGCCGTGACGCTCGACAGACCACCATCGACCACTCCTCTGAAATCTCGGCCCTCTGAAAAGTATCTCTAGGGTAGAAGAGTGACGTCAGAGACTAGAGGGAAGGGTTATTTTAACACAACGCTCTGTGTGAGTCCAGCTTTAAGCTCGTCTGGGGGCATCCTTTTCATGTTGATTGACGTGAAGATGGATATGGGTGAGTATTGCAGGGGAGGAGGGCGGGAAATAGAAGAAGGAAAGAAGTGTCATTATCTCTAAAACGGATAGTGTTCACAAAGTCTGGTTATGTATCTTTCAGTGTTAGAAAAAAAGAATTCACAAACATAATATTGTATGTTGTTGTCTGTCGGTCTGTCTCTGACTCGCGCCTTTTCTTCTCCTCTCTCCTCCCTATGTCACACTGTGCGCGGACCTAACATAAATTATTTACAGTCGTCGGTTTTGTGTTCTCTCTCTCTCTCTCTCTCTCTCTCTCTCTCTCTCTCTCTCTCTCTCTCGCGAAAAAAATGATTACATGTTTCTCTCTCTCTCTCTCTCTCTCTCTCTCTCTCTCTCTCTCTCTCTTGCGAAAAAAAAAATGATTACATGTTCTCTCTCTCTCTCTCTCTCTCTCTCTTGCGAAAAAATGATTACATGTTCTCTCTCTCTCTCTCTCTCTCTCTCTCTCTCTCTTCTCTCTCTCTCTCTCGCGAAAAAATGATTACATGCTGTGCTTTGCTCTCTCTCTCTTGCTCTGTCTGTCTGTCTGTCTGTCTGGTCTCTCTCTCCTCTCTCTCTCTCTCTCTCTCTCTCTCTCTCTCTCTCTCTCTCTCTCTCTCTGAGCGCGTGCGTGCGTGTATGTGCGTGTTCCAAATTATGTACGTACTTTGTCATATTCATCTTACTGTCTGTTTTTATACATGCTAGTTTTTGTTCGTTGTGGTATATTTCCATATGTTCCCATATGTTTCTATTATCCTCGTAAATAAATAGTTTTTGTCTTGTCTTGTCTTGTCTTGTCTTGTCTTGTCTTCTCTCTCTCTCTCTCTCTCTCTCTCTCTCTCTCTCTCTCTCTCTCTCGAAAAATGATTACATGCTGTTGCTTTGCTCTCTCTGTGTCTGTCTGTCTGTCTGTCTGTCTGTCGTCTGTCTCTCTGTCTGTCTCTCTGTCTCTCTCTCTCTCTCTCTCTCTCTTCCTCTCTCTGAGCGCGTGCGTGCGTGTATGTGCGTGTTCCAAATTATGTACGTACTTTGTCATATTCATCTTACTGTCTGTTTTTATACATGCTAGTTTTTGTTCGTTGTGGTATATTTCCATATGTTCCCATATGTTTCTACTATCCTCGTAAATAAATAAATAGTTTGTGTCTTGTCTTGTCTTGTCTTGTCTTCTCTCTCTCTCTCTCTCTCTCTCTCTCTCTCTCTCCTCCCTCCCTGTTTTCCTCTCTCCTCTCTCTCTCTCTGTGCCTATTTGTCTTTCTGTCTCTTTCTCTCTCTTTATAGATAGATAGATAGATAGATAGATAGATAGATAGACAGATAGATAGATGGATAGACAGATACATACACAGACAGATAGGTAGATATTAGGGACGAAAGCTGGGAAGTAAAAAAGAAAAAGGTGGGGAAGAATCGGACAAACAAGAAGAAACACACACACACACACACACACACACACACACACACACACACACACACACACACACACACACACACACACTCACCATTAAAAAAAAAAAAAATGAAAAGTAGGAGCCCCAGACACACACGCTCTCAGAACCAACAGTCTGATGCCATTTTCCCAATACTTCAGTCTGGAATCGAAGGTGTCGTTACAGGAACTTCGCTGTGATACTCGACAGACCACCATCGACCACTCCTCTGAAACCTCGGCCTCCTGAAACGTATCCCTGACAAAACGGATAGGGTAGAAGAGTTATGCTGGGACTGGAGGGGGGGAAGTCATTTCAACACAATGCTCGTGTGAGACGACCTTTAAGCTTGTCTGGAGCGCGTCTTTTTCATGTTGACTGACGTGAAGATGAATATGGTTAGGGAACAGAAGAGCTGAAAATACAGAGAGGATCTAGGAAAATAAATTCCATTACTACTAAACCGGATGTTGTTGTTGTACCCTGGCTAAAAGACTCCAGGGATCATCCGAACAGCCGAAGTACTTGAACACTATGGTACAAATGCATCAGCTGGGAGATGAGAACATTACGTGTGTGACCGTTTTTTTTTAACTACCCCCGCCACATGGGCAGCCACATTCCGACTTCGGGGGGTTTTGGTGACTGGTAATGTTATGCTAGGAGCTTATCACAACTGGAAACAATCCCCGGCATAACTATGCAGAGCATAACAGCATTTTGATGTAGCCTTGGTGTTCTAGACTATGTCAGTTGGCCTGACACAGCCTTAAGCCAAGGCGAACTACTAGCCGGATAAATGTCCAAAAGGCTTTGTTATGATCTCGCCGTGTT
>JADBJO010009589.1:42500-45885 GCA_016801955.1 Conus betulinus | reverse complement strand
GATGTTTGGGGGACAGCAGGCAACACACACACGACCGCCCCCATCGTCGGTCGACCAACGACCAGATTTGAACCAACGTTCAAGAGGAAAACAAGAGCTCCAAGGGAAAGAAACACGACGACCCCACATGAAACTCACCCACCACTGCCAGCGACAGCAGTTGCCACTAATGATGCAGACCTACGTCTGTAGTGCTCTTGTCCTTAAGGGCCTCAGGCCGATAGGACGTAAAGCTCTCCCTCAACGCAACGCAACGCATAGGGTTAGGGTAGAAGAGCGATGTTAGGGGCTAGAGGGAAGTGTCATTTAAACGCAACGCTGGTGTGAGCTTTAAGCCAGGTTTTTACACTGTGCACGCGTTCTACTTCCAGTCATTTGCCGAAAGCGTATCTCTCTCATTTGAATATGGATAAATATTTGCCAGTTATTGTAACTAAAAATTTAGGTGAGGTAAATCTGAAATAAATGCACATTCGTATTGCTTTAAAACCGCATATGGGAATGCGTTCTTATGTCCGTTGTGTAGGACATCAAATGGAGATGAACTTCATTTTGTTCTCACATGTTCTGCTCTGAACGATTTTTGGTATGAAGTTATTTCCAGAGAAATTTTATGTGGATCCATGTTCATTTACAATGTCGTTTACTTCTGGCATCAACAGATGAAGGAGGAGTATGCAAATTAGCATGTTTTCTGCATGCAGCCTTTCTTTCAGTTGAAACAAACGCTTCTCTAACGATTTCTATTGGAATATATAATTGTAGTGGAACATGGCTTTTTCTCTTATTCTCATTCTCATAGTATATTCGCCACATACTGAGACCGCATCTTGTTGATATGGCGCTTTGGTCCAACTGTCAAATCATTTGAATCTGAATATCTCATCCCCCCCCCCCCCCTCTCTCTCTCTCTCTCTCTTTGTTCTATCTATCTATCTACGCATACACACACACACACGCGCGCGCGCGCACACACACTCACACACACACACACACACACACACACACACACACACACACACTCATATACACTTAGCTACTACCTTAGTTCAATCAAAGCTTATTTACGGGCAAGAGGTTTATTTCAATGCCCCAAAAAAACCCTGTTGACGAAATTACAGTCAGTAGACAGTAAAGCTGTTAAGGTAGCACTTGGTGTTCCTGTACCCATAAATTCGTTAAAACAGTTATACAGAAGCAAAACTTACTCTCACTGTCTGACCAACGAAAACTGGCAAGGGCTGAATATATCGCCAGAAACCTGTATGTTTCGATGTCTGTCAAACCTGATATATTAGTAAATTATGAAAAGGATTATCCTAAAAAGGCTCAATACCTTACCTCTCTCCAGCCCCCGTCAGGAATTATACAAATGAAATATTTGAAAAAGTGTAAAGATATTGCAAGTATTTCAGATGTGCCAATAGTTTCAAGCATACCTCACTGGGAGCATATTCAAGCTAAATTTGATATAGATTACACTGACATGAAGAAGGTTGATAACATTAATATTTTGTCATGTGAAGCAACAGAACACATTGAAACCGGGTATCCAAATCATTTGAAGATCTTTTTTTTTTTACAGATGGTTCGATTTTTAGAATCGTATGCAGGGTCCGGTTTTGTGATTCCATTGCTGAAGATTCGTAGATCCTTTTCTCTAGGAAAGGGTTCTCCATATTTACGGCAGAACTGTGTGCTATTCTTATGGCGTTGATGTGTGACCATAACAGTGCTGTCTATAATATACTTTGTTGCGTTGATTCCAAGTCACTGCCCTATATAGCTTGCAAACTTGGGAATCAAAAATAAGAAAAGATTCACTTCTTGAAATAAGCTATTATATACATGTTATTATGTTGAAGGGAATTGGGATATCTTTTTGCTGGATTTCCATCACACTGTGGCATATCTGGAAATGAAACAGCAGACACATTATCTAGAGACGGTGCGTTAAGAAAAACACCTGACAGTGAATCAAAACTTGATTTCAAGAAATTAATTCGTTATTGGAAAAAAAAATTGCATGAACAGTGAACACCTTCCATAGGAGTATGAAATCTTATCATATTCACGATAATTTTCCAACTTTAATTTATGAGCTTCGACTGAATTCGTGGAAAAAAAACAAATTTCCCCAAATGTAGCATGCGATTGTTCAAGCCTTCTCTCAGAGGTCCATATTTTTCTTCATTGTTCAATACTGACTTCATTAGGTAAAGAATCGAACGTGGATGTGACTGCGTATGTTCCTGTCCAAAACATAAGCCACAAACCAGAATTGTGCACATGGTAAAAGTGCTTTCCATGCATCAAATTAATAGATTTTTATACACACTCCCCTTCTCATTGCTCCTTTTTTTTCATAAGTCTGATACCATCAAGTGCGAACAGACTCTAAATTAAAGAAAACTCACCCTCCCACCCACACCCACCCATATTGTGTGTGTGTGTGTATATATATATTATATTATATATATATATATATATATATATATTATATATTCATATATTTATACTGTATACCATACTTGGGAATATAAAGTTGGAGAGTAAAAATAAAAACAAAATTGAGAGGCGTGAAGAATAATGTATAATACTTATACTAGCGCATTCTTCTATACACACTCAATGCGCTTACATCCCACCATTTGCACTTATTCATACAATATTCATTCCACAGCAAAAAGAAAATACACAATGGCAACGCACCTACATGCATAAACCATGCCTCACCGGACTAAGTTGTGGAGGAATTTAGGAGAGACCTAGTCATCAGTACAGAAGAGAATAGGACTTTTTTGGAAGAGGTAAGTTTTGAGCTGAGATTTCAAAGAAGAAAGAGAGTAGCTGATTACGAAGGTCTTCAGGGAGGGAGTTCCAAATAGAAGGTTGCTCTAAAACTGAAGGCTCTTTCGCCAACAGATTTCCGAGAAAGCTTTAGGGATTTTCAAAAGTTTTTTTGTGGGAAGAAGAGCGAAGGGTGGCGAGAGCTTTGGTAGGTGCAGAGAGAAGAAGAGAGATAATGAGAAAGAGATTCATTGAAGTATATAAAAACCAGCTAACAAACAAATTGTCATTTGTGCCAGTGTGTTTAAAATCACACTGGGACATAATATGCCAGTGCTTAGTCATCCTGGCGCAAATCACAAATTTACCATGCAGCGATCGCTATTACGCGCCAGATTTTTTTTTCATCTGTACCGTGACATATATCTATATCAACCTTTTCAGTGTATCCAGTCCCTGGGGGGGGGGGTCATTTTAATCTAATCCATCTATATATCTATCCTGTCTGTCTATCTGTCTATCTATGTTGGGAAGAGATTTGAACAGTAAAAAAAAAAAAGAAAGCTAGGAGTAGTCAGACAAACAAGAGGAAACC
>JADBJO010009589.1:25000-37500 GCA_016801955.1 Conus betulinus | reverse complement strand
CGTATGTTAGATCAGAACAGGCGCCACTGAACACCACCGAAGTGACTCTGGCGGCAGTGCAGTGTCTCCTCCGGTGGGTTGCCTCTTGACGGCTTGACACATTGACTGCTCCCTGTGGATTGCCGGTGCCCGGGGCTGCGGCGGGGCAGCCGACCGGGGCCGTGGCTGTGTGGACGGGGTGTCGGAATGAGCGGCGTGGTGCACTGCCTCTGAGGTGGCGCAGAGGTTGGGACAGAAACAAAAAGGTAGCAACTAAGGAAGGAAGAACGGGGAAGGATAGGGGGATAAAAAAAGGATGAAGAAGGATGGGAAGGGGAGGTGGGGAAGTAGGGGATGTGTGGTTGGTGGGTCTTCAAAATCGAGAACAGGAAACATGAAGATCAAACACTCCAGACCTTGCGTCAAAAGCTACAGCCAGTACACCCGGTCTCTTTCCAAACCAGACATCCACCATTGGTATTGAATAAAGGGAGAACAAAATGTCTGGAATCGAATACAGCATTACAGGGACTTTCCGCAGAACTAGAAAAAGAGTTTCATCGACACTCGTCTTAAAAACCAAGGTTCTTCCTCGTAAAATTTGCCACAACACACATAAGCAGAGCGACTTGCGTAAGTAGGATGGAAGTAGAGGAAGAACAGCGCAAGTGTGGAGCAGGAAGAGACTGTGGGGAACTTAAAGAAAATCCACTGATGCCTGTCTGTGTTTGATGATGTTCGAATCTTCCTCTTTTACAGCTAGAAAGCGCGATGATGGGACACGGGAAAAGGGAGAGAGAGAGAGAGAGAGAGAGAGAGCGGAGAGAGAGAGAGAGGGAGAGAGAGAGAGAGAGAGAGAGAGGAGAGAGAGAGATTGAGAGAGAGAGAGTGGAGAGAGAGAGAGAGAGAGAGAGAGAGAGAGAGAGAGAGAGACAGAGACAGAACGGACAGACAGACAGACAGACAGACAGACAGAGAAATAGAGATAGAGAGAGTGATAGAGTAAATGAGAGACAGACAGACAGACAGACAGAGATAGAGATAGAGAGAGAGAGAGAGAGAGAGAGAGACAAACAGACAGAGAGACAGAGAAAGAGACAGAAATAGATAGACAGAGGGCATCTCTATTAATGTTGAATGGGTCGTTGAAAGTTTGGATATCTTGTTGTGTACTTCTCAATTTGACATTGATGTCTGTATCTGGTTATTGATTGCTCTCTCTCTCTCTCTCTCTCTCTCTCTCTCTCTCTCTCTCTCTCTCTCTCTTCTTTTGTATTATATATTTTTTTTTAAATATTCGGCGCTGCAAATATTCATGTACACCCTCTTTGACATAAAGGCTATATGTAGGCCATTGTCAATAAAAAAAAAATGTATCTAGTGTCTGAAGCAATCTCTCTCTCTCTCTCTTTCCTCTCTCTCTCTCTCTCTCTCTCTCTCTCTCTCTCTCTCTCTCTCTCTCTCTCTCTCTCTCTCTCTCCTCTGCTCTCCCTATTTCTTTCTTCCCTCCCTCTCAGGCAATATATCTGTCTGCCAGCCTCATTGTTTGTCTACATGTCTGAGTGTTTGCCTGTCTGACCGTCTGTCTTTCTCTGACTGCATAGCCGCCTGTCTGTCTGTCTGTCTCTCTTTTCTCTCTGCCCCCTCCCCCCCCTCCCCCCCGCCTCCCTCCCACTCACTCTTCTTTTTCCCTATTGCAGTCTCTCTCATCGTCCTCTCTGTCTCTTTCTGACTGTCTCTATCTTAGCTTATCCATCCCCCCCCCCCCCCCATTTCCCTTCCTCTTCTCTCTCTCTCCCCTCCCACCTCTGTGTTTCTTTCGGTCCCCTCTTTCCTCCTCCTCCTCCCCTCCTCCCTCCCCTCCTCCTCCTCCTCCTTTTTCCTTCTTCTTCTTCTTTCTTCTTCTTCTCTCTCTCTCTCTCTGTCTCTCTCTCTGTCTCTCTCTGTCTCTCTGTCTCCCTCTCTCTCTGTCTCACTTTGTTTTTCTTCTTTCCCCGCCATTCCCCCTCTCATTCCTTCTCTTCCTGTCCTCTCCTTCTGTGTGTCTCTCTCTTACACCCCGTCTCTATCTTTATTTTTCTCTCGATTCCTCCCTCCCGTAATGCTCCCTCTCCATCTTTTTCTTTCTTTTCTCTCCCCTCCCCCCCCCCCCCTCTCTTCTCTCACTCTTTCCTTTCTCTTGTCCCTATAACACACTCTCTCTGTCCCTTCCTTTTTCTGTCTCTGTCTCACCTTCTCCTCCCTCCGTTTCGTTCTCGTCTCTCCCTCCCCCTCCCCCGTCTCTCTCTCTCCCCTCTCTCTCTCTCTCTCTCTCTCTCGTCTCCTCTCTCTCTCTCTCTCTCTCTCTCTCTCTCTCTCCTCCCTGGCTCAATCTCTCTCGATCTGTTCCTACCCCCATCCCCCCCTCTCCTTCTCTCTCTCTCTATGTCAATGTTATGAAACGAATTTCTACTTTGCGTAATCTCATTGAGGTTTTACTTTCTAGCAACCTTCCGCCTTCTACTTTTTCTCTATTCTCCTCCTCCTTCTCCTCCCGCCTTACTCCTCCTCCTCCTCCCCCTTTCTTTGTTTTCTTCTTCTTCTCTTCTCCTCTCCTCTCTCTCTGTCTCTCCCCCCCCCCCCCCACTCCTCTCTCTATCGATCCTCCCTTCCCTTCTTCATCACCCTCTCGCGTCTCTCTCTTCATCTCCACTCTTTCTCCCTCGGACAATATCTTAATTTTTTTTTTTATTCTATAATAATATCATTATGATTTTTTTTTTTAAACTCTGTGATATCATCTTTAGTTAGTCTTCTTCCGCCTCTCTGTCTGTCTGTCTGTCTGTCTTTCTGTCTGTCGATCGGTCTGTCTGTCTTATCTGTCCCTCTCTGTAGCTGGCAATATTTTAAAACGATTTCCGACTCTGGCATAATCTCATTAGGGGTTTTTTTGACTTTGCAGAAAATTAATTATGTCTTCTTCCGCCCATCTGCCTGTCTGTCTGTCTGCATGCCAGTCTGTCTGTCTCTGTCTGTCTGTCTGTCTCTCTCTCTCTCTCTCTCTCTCTCTCTCTCTCTCTCTCTCTCCTCCTCGCTCGCTCGCTCACTTTCTACCTATTCATATCTATTTAACTTTATTTCGTTATCTCTCTGAATATAGCAATATCTCTCTCTTGAGAGGAAGAAAAAAAAGGACATCAATTGTGTATGACAGGGATGATGAAAATGAAGAAGATACACAGGATGAAAAGAGGGAACGAAAAAAAAAAAATAATAAAAAAAGGACGGGAAAGACGGTGATCAAGTAAAAAGTACCAGGAGGGAACACTTGGAGGGGGGGGGGGAGATGGGGGGAGACGGGGGAGGGAGGGGCCAGCGGTCGGAGGAGGCGAAGAATGGGGATAGGTGCTACAAAATCAAGAGCCTGAAACAGATCCAGAACCTCACCCGGCCCTACACTGAAAGCAACAGACAGCAGAGACCAGTACCCCACCACACCCTACACTGAAGGCAACAGACAGCAGATCCAGTACCCCCCCCCCCCCCCTCCCCCGACCCTACATTGAAAGCAACAGACAGCAGATCCAGAACCTCACCCGACCTTACATTGAAAGCAACAGACAGCAGATCCACCCACTCGACCCTACATTGAAAGCAACAGGAAGCAGATCCAGTACCCCACCACACATCATTTGAAAGCAACAGACAGCAGATCCAGTACCCCACCACACCATACATTGAAAGCCGACCCTATATTGAAAGCAACAGACAGCAGATCCAGACGCTCTCAAATCCAACTGTCTACTATTGCTGGTGAAAAAAAAATCTGTTGTGTGTGTGTGTGTGTGTGTGTGTGTGTGTGTGTGTGTGTGTGTGTGTGTGTGTGTGTGTGTGTGTGTGTCTGTCTGTCTCTGTCTCTCTCTGGTTCTGTGGAATCAAAAATGGCATAGCTGACACTTTTCCTTGGAAAGTAACATAAAAGCATCGTCACTCGTCTAAAATAAACAAAAAAAAAAACCCTCTTCCCTCGTAATTTTTCTCACTACACATGAATAGGGAGGACTGATGATTGGCGGATGGAGGCTCCCCCGTGGGGATATCAGGGGGTCTTTTGTACAAATAGTTCCCCCACCTTCTGGACATTCTGTGCTAGTAACGTCCCCTTTCCTTTCGCTCTCAACAACTCTGTCTCCTCCTTTGCTGTGCTGTCGTCTACTGTCCTTTCTGTCTACCATATCTTTTATCTATCTTTTTTCCCCACAGCCTCTTCCCACAAATTTCTGCACTCAAGAAGTCGGAGGGAATTGACTGTACTCTCGAGTAGAGTGTGAGTATCCAACAGGATAAAAACGAGTTCACACGCTACCAGACTCTGGAACGCTGAAGAAGAAGAAGAAGAAGAAGAAGAAGAAGAAGAAGAAGGATGGGGGGGGGGGGGGGGGGGGGGGGGGGGGTGGGTGGGGGGGGGGGGGGGGGGGGGATGGGGGGGGGGGTGGCAGGGGGTAACAGGGGGAAGAAGTGAGAGAGGAGGAGAGGAAGAGCAGGAAAGGGTGCGCGGGACCTTAAACTAACAAATCCACCTCTGCCTGTCGTTGTGCATGACTATGTTTGCTTTTTTGTTTCACGACTAGGAATCGATAAGAATGGGGGTTTTAGGTTCAAAGATGAGGAAGGTGTAACAGAGAGAGAGAGAGAGAGAGAGAGAGAGAAGAGAGAGAGAGAGAAGAGAGGAGAGAGAGAGAGAGAGAAGAACAGACAGACAGACAGACAGACTACAGACGACAGACAGAGACAGAGAGAGACGGACGGACAAGAGAGAGAGATAGAGACAGCGAGACCGAGACAAGAGACCCGCGACACACACACACACACACACACACACACCACCACACACACACACACCACAGAGAGAGAGAGAGAGAGAGAGCGACAGACAGACAGACAGACAGATAGGCAGAACAGACAGACAGGGACATGAGGACAGAGAGATACACCAGAGAAAGAGAGAGAGAGGGGGGGGGGGGAGAAAGAGGGTGGTGGTGGAGGGAGGGAGTTGACTCTGCAAAAACTTCTGTCTTCTTTAGGCCCATCTGTCTGTCTGTCTCTCTGTCCGTCCGTGTCTGTCTGTCTGTCTGCCCTCCTGAGATAGGTACGTCATCCACAATCAAAATCCAAATCCATTGGAAGGCAGTGTAAGTCAGGATATAACCCCCTCCCCCATCCCCACTCTCTTTTTTTTCATCAGTTTGTGTTTGTGTCTGGAGATGTTGTGTGTGTGTGTGGGTGGGTGGTGAGTGGTGGGTGGTTGTTGGTGGTGGTCGTATGAAGTTGATGCAGGTGTACGTCTGTGAGTCTGTGCGGCTCTCTCTCTCTCTCTCTCTCTCTCTCTCTCTCTCTCTCTTCTTCTCTTCTTCTTCTTCTCTTCTTCTTCTTCTTCTTCTTCTTCTTCTTCCTTCTTTCTTCTCTTCTTTCCCACCAAACCGTGTTTCATGGGACCAACACTCCCTTTTTCTCTTCCTTTTTTTCCCATCCTTGTTTCATGTACCAACCTCTCTCTCTCCTTCCCTCCCTCCCTCCCTCCTCCTCTCTCTCTCTCTCTCCTTCCCCCTCCTCTCTCTCTCTTCCTCTTCTTCTCTTTTCTTTTTTCCCAGACCTTGCTTCATGTACCAATACTTTCTCCTCCCCCTCCGCCCCCCCCCCCCCCCTCCTCCCTCTCCTCTCTCTCTTCTCTCTTCTTCTCTCTTCTTCTTCTTCTGCCCAAAAAGCTTGCTACATTGTACCATACTCTCTCTCTCTCTCTCTTCCTTCCATCCTTCCCCCAAATCCCTCCCCTCCCGCCCTCCCTCCTCTCTCTCTCTCTCTCATCTCATCTCCCTCTCTCTCTCTCTCTCCTCTCTCTCTCTCTCCTCTCTCTCTCTCTCATACATAAGGAAAAGAACAAAGAAAGAAGCGAAGGTAAGAAAAGTAAAAAAAAAAAAAAAAAAAAAAAAAAAGGAAAAAAAAGGGAAAAAAACGTAACAGAAGAGACGAAAGATTTGAAGAAAGACAAACTTACAGCGGAGAAGCGCAAGGACAGAGAGAGAGAAAAAAAAAAAGATGGTAGTTGTATCTCTCGGGCCTGGTTGGACGCCGGGCTATGTTATGAAAGGAAGTGTGATAATATAACTATAGCCTTGTCCATGCACGCCTCAGACCGAGAGTGGAAGTCCGTAGCATCATCTTCATCCACCCGCCATTTCTCATCGATCAGCATTTAAAAAAAAAAAAAAAAAAAAACATAATGGCAGGGATGAAGGGTGGCTGATGAGCGGAAGGTAAAGAGGTGTGGCATGAAAAAGAAAAAAAAGTGAAACCCACGAAAAAAAAAACCTAAACAAACACAAACAAATAAATAAACCCGCAACCCCCCCCCCTCCCCCCCCCCCCCCCCCCCCCCCCCCCCGCCCACCCCCCGATGTGCAGTAGAAAAAAAGCTCAGACACAAACATTTTCAGAACCAACCAGCAGCTGTTCGCTCTCATTTTACAAATACTTCCGTTTTCGATTCGAACAAACTTTCCCTGACCATGAAGACTCTCCATTTGAAGAAAAAAAAAAAAAAAGAAAAAAAAGCCTTGGAAGCGCACCACCGATCGATCCCCTTCTTTCATCTAAAACTCTTTTCCACCGAAATCTTCCCAAACCTAAGCGTGGGAGAAAGAACTGGTGAGAGATGGAAGGGGGATTGGGGGTGGTGGTGGTGAGGTGGGGTGGACAGTGGAAGGAGGTGGGTAGGAAGTTAGGATGAAAGGAGGAGGAGGGGGGGGGTCACTTCCAAAAACACTCATGTTTGCTGACCTTTAAAGTTGTCGTTTCTATTTAAAGTATTGATGAACGTCAAGATTTCGGAAGCTAATTCAGAGGGCACGGACGTTTGTTAAAAAGACTGTCACAGAGAGAGAGAGAAGAGAGAGAGAGAGAGAGATGAGAGAGAGAGAGAGAGAGAGAGAGAGAGAGGGAGACACCCCAGAATGGTATGGGATGATCAGTGCAATTTGCGTAGGATTGGGGTCAACAATCGAACATCACATATTTGTTGAATTAAATCTGAATTGAGAGTTTTCAATACATTTTAGGGTATAGTGCAGTCAAATCTGAGACATTCATAAGATATTTTTGAAAATTAGACTTGAATTTTTTTTTTTAAAGTTTGATTTGATTTTTTTTTTGTTCTTGAAGAATATGGTTCCATAGCCAACCTCCGGAATACGCCACAGACAGACACCGACAGAGACAGGCAGACAGAGAGTAGGAGAGATAAAACGAGTTCCATTACTACAGGATCAATGGTCTTCAAAAAGATGACAGGATTCCGCAATGTCATCACCGATCTATATACCCTCGATAAGCGTCTAACTCGGGAGATGCCCCCCCCCCCCCCCCCCTCCACATCCCCACCGTCCCCCCGTCCCCTGTACTCCACTATCACTCTCTTTCCTCGAAAAAAGTCTGTCTGTGTTCGTGTTCAAAAGTGTGTGGGTGGGAAAGGGAAGGGAGAGGTGGGGGAAGGAGAGAAGGGGGTTGGGAGAAGGGGGTGGTGGTAGTAAAAAGAAAACTAGAAAACGTGTACATCTGTGGGTTTTGTGTGGAGGATTCAAAGGAACGTTTCTGACTGTTCCTGCCAGACTTTGCAACACGTGTGTGTGTGTGGTGTGGGTGTGTGTGTGTGTGTGTGTGTGTGTGTGTGTGTGTGTGTGTGTGTGTGTGTGGGTCTCACCGTTAATCTTTCGCTCTTTCCTCTATCCTCTCTCTTCTCACGTCTCCACCCCCCCCCTCTCTCTCTCTCTCTCTCTCTCTCGTCACGTCCTCCACCTCTCTCTCTCGTCTCTCTCTCTCTCGATCTACTCTCTCACGTCCTCCACCCTCTCTCTCTCTCCTCTCTCACACGTCCTCCACCCCCCTCTCTCTCTCTCTCTCACGTCCTCCACTCTCTCTTTCTCTCTCTCTCTCATGTCCTCCAACCTCTTTCGCTCGTCTCTCTCTCTCTCTCTGTCTCGATCTTCTCTCTCTCTCTCTCTCTCCCCTCTCTTCCCCCTCTCTCTCTGTCTCTCTCTCCTTTTCTCTCTCTCTCTCTCCTCTCCCCGTGAGGATCTCTCTCGATCTCCCTCTCTCTCTCTCTCCCCCCTCTCTTCTCTCTCTCCCCTCCCTCCTCCTCTTTCTCTCTCTCTGTCTCTCTCTTTCTCTCTCTCTTCTTCCTACTCTCTCTCTCTCTCTGTCTCCCTCCCTCCCTCCCTTTCTCTCTCTCTCTTATCCCTCTGTCTCCCCTTCTCTCTCCTTCTCTCCTCTCTCTCCTCTCTCTCTCTCTCTCTCTCTATCTCTCTCGTCTCTCTCTCTCTCTCTCTCTCTCTCTGCCAGACTATCAGACAGATACCCACCTATTACACAGAGCGGTCTGCGGAGGAACTTGAGTCGTCCAGCCAGTCCCTGGTACCTGGAGCGACAGCCGGCCGACCACAGCCGAACGATGAACTCCATGCTGACCCAACCCAACATCACCACTCCTGCAACATCGCCACCGTCATCACTGTCGTCATCATCGTCATCGAATGATCATCTGTAGCTTTCTGACCACGTCACTGTCGTCATCAAAATCATCCTCATCCTCATTAGTCTTACCACGCCACCATCAGCGTTGTCGTCATTATCATCAAATTATCGTCAACATCGTTCTTACACCCACCACCACCACCACCACCACCACCACCAGCACCACCAGCAGCAGCACCACCACCATCATCTTCATCATCAAATTCATCATCATCCTTACCACGCCACCATCATCACTGTCGTCATTGTTGTCATCAAATTATCATCAACATAATTTTTTTTTTGTTACCACGCCATTATCATCATTGTCACCATCATCATCAGACTTATCATTAACATCATTCTTACCACGTCACCATCATCACTGTCGTCACTGTTGTCATCAAAATTATCATCAACCATAATTTTTTTTTTTTTTTTACCACGCCATTATCATCATTGTCACCATCATCATCAGATTATCATTAACGTCATCTTACCACGCACCATAAATAACTGTTGTTATCGTGATCAAAATTATCATCAACGTCATTCTTGCACGACTGTTATCGTCTGTGTTTACATCGTTGTTGTCATCGTCGGCAGCGTTAGTGAATGAAGTGTCAGTTATTCACCGAGGCCAGGGGGAAGAAAGAGAGAGAAGTGGGAGACAGCTTTTCCTGAGGAATCAATCCAGCCTTAGAGAGAGAGAGAGAGAGAGAGATAGAGAGGAGAGAGAGGAGAGAGAGAGAGGAGAGAGAGAGAGAGAGAGAGAGAGAGAGATGATGAGAGAGAGAGACAGACATTCACATGGGACGATGAGGGGGGAGGGGGGGGGGGGGGGGGGGGGGAGGCGATGGGTAACTGAACAATACAAACATGTACAATCCAACTTAGATAGGTTAAGTCATCATGACGTGGAAGCCACATCATGAAAATTCAACTCATTTCATGAGCAATCTGCTAAAGTACAACAACAACTTTGCAGTCAAAAGTTTACATTAGGTTTTGTGCCAAAATCATAACAAGTTCAAATAATGATAACAAACTTTACAGTCTACATCACATGGAGACCAAGATTTCCTTTTTTGACAAGAACTCTGATCACAAGTCTAAATGGTAGCCGAATAGTGGTTGGGCCATAGTTTAAGCATGATTTTCCTTTCCAACCCCACTGATGTCTGAACAGTTTAACTAAGAACTTCGTCATAGTTAGGTTGTTTCTAAACCAAGATCTTCTTTGTAACCAGCACTGATATCACATCTGTCTTTTTTTCTCTGATCTAGGGTATTGATAAGGCTGTCCATTTTCTTTTGAGGTGTCTTCAAAACAGTTCGTAATTGCGTTGTAAAGATCCGTTACACTCAGTTGTGAGGTGTCAGCTGATTCAGGGACATCCGCCGTGTTGTTGCCTGCGCCTTTCTTTGCGTCAGTCTCCTGTGGTTGGAAAGTCAGGATGTCACCGCGCTCCCCCTGTGTCACCCACTGCGTACCGTTTTCTAACGTCATCGTACCAGTCAGTGGTGTTGTCTTCCTCTGACTGGGATTCGAAATTGTCACAGTCGTCACCGGTTTTCATTTCCTGAAAGTTAATGTCACTTGCAGCGGCAGGCGATGGACAGTGCTGTTGATCTCTATCTGTCTGAAGGGCACAGCTCTCCACACATGCAGAAATGCCGTCGTGGATAATGTCCGACACATTGTTATTTCCCGTGCCGTAAAACACACTTTGGGGGAGTAGGACGAAATAAGCCAGAGGGAGGTGAGGAAGATCTTGCCTTCTGTCGTAGTCTGTGCCCCTCGACCCGTCTCCTGTCCCTGGAAATCTGTGACGGACATTTTGGACGAAAGACGACAGCGTTGTTGTCTTGGCGGTGAGCGCAGCGGCGGGTGGGGTTGGCGGCTGTGTTAAACGCAGCACGATGACAGTCTGCGCTCCCTTCCCTTCGATTTTGAACGACGACGACAGCGACAGTTCTTGTAACAAAGTGTTTGAGCAGACACTCCAGAGTCGCTGGAAGTCCTATGACTGGCATTGTCACTTATTTTCTTGCCAAAGGAAAACAGAATGGTCAGAGCTTCGTTGAAATGCTTCTTGCCGGTAGCCAAGCAAGGGAAGCCACTAGAGAGAGAGAGAGAGAGAGAGAGAGAGAGAGAGAGAGAGAGAGAGAGAGAGAGAGAGGGAGAGAGAGGGAGGGAGGGGAGAGGGAGAGAGAGAGAGAGAGAGAGAAATGGAATGAAATGAAGTCTTTATTCCATAAGGCCAGAGAGAGAGAGAGAGAGAGAGAGAGAGAGAGAGAGAGAGAGAGAGAGAGAGAGAGAGAGAGAGATATTGTTGGGAAAAAAGGTTCTCATCCAAGATGTGCACAATATTGTATATGTAGGCATGTTTCTCTGCCCCTCCACCCCCCCCCACCCCTCCCAACCACCACCACCTCGCCCCCAAACCCCGCTCCCTTCTCTCTCTCTGTCTCTCTGTGACTGTGTGTATGTGTGTGAAAGCCACATACACGCGCGCGCGCGTGTGTGTGTGTGTATGTGTGCGTGCGTGCGTGCGTGCGTGCGTGTGTACGTGTGTGCGTGCGTGCGTGTATGTGTGTGTGTGTGTGTGTGTGTGTGTGTGTGTGTGTGTGTGTGTGTGTGTGTGTGTGTGTGTGAGCGCGTACCTCTTACACTGTACCATACCACCAGAATGACAACATATCAAAATGGGTAGCGAGAAGGGTAATTCGGATTTTGGACGCCAGCAAGAATCGAACCCGCAACACTGCGAATTCAGTCGTGTATAACCAGCAGAGCCATCCAGACTGTCTTCTCCTTCAGTCTTCTATCATTGATCCATTATAAACCTTCATGACGTCATCTGGTCCGTGGGTTTGTTTGCAATGATGGTGGCATCAATACTAATTCTTTTTGTAGATCTATACGGCAAAAAAAAAAAAAAAAAAAAAAACAAAACAAAAAAAAACACCTCTATGAAAATAAGGTTATATTGGTAAGGTATGTGAACGCATGGATATTTAAACTGATATATCAAAAAGCAGCACGTCTGTATGAAAATGTCGAAACTAGGTCCAAAACTAAGCCCAGAAAAGTTGGATCAGCGCAATATATTACTACTGCCACTACTTGTGAGGCTGCTGCTACTGCTGCCGTTTACTGGCTGCTGTTGATGCTGCTGCTGATGATAATATGATGAAGATAATGATGATGATGAAATAACTGGGTGAATGCAAAAAAAAATCTTGTATAAAGGAAAATGCCAAAACTAAGATCTAACAAGATGCAAAGCATATAAACGTACTCCCAGTTTATCTTGAATACGCGTGAGATATTCCATAAAGAGGAAAAAACGTTTTGGGCCGTTATAGCCGTTTGTAACGGCTATAACGGTAAAATCAGCCATTATCTGTGACCCATAATAAAAATACCTACAAATTTTCAGAAAGATCGGCCAAGTACTTTCAAAGATATTCCACAAAAAGGAAAACCCGTTATGGGCCGTTACAGCCATTAGTAACGGATAAAACGGTAAAATAAAACATCGGGCATCATCCGTGTTCCACAAATTTTCAGAAAGATCGGCCAAGTACTTTCTGAGACATTCCATAAAAAAAACCGTCATGGATGAAATAAAACATCAGGCGTCATCCGTGACCCATAATGAACATAACTATAACTTTTCAGAAAGATCGGTCAAGTACTTTCTTAGATATTCCGTAAAGAAGAAAACCTGTTATGGGCCGTTATAGCCATTAGTGACGGCTATAACGGTATAATAAAACATTGGGCATCATCCGTGACCCATAATGAACATACATACACATTTTCGGAAAGATCAGCCAAGTACTTTCTAAGATATTCCAAAAAGAAGAAAAAACCGTTACGGGCAGTTATAGCGTTAGTAACGGCTATAACGGTAAAATCAAACATCGGGCATCATCCGTGACCCATAATAAAAATACCTACAAATTTT
>JADBJO010009589.1:15000-20000 GCA_016801955.1 Conus betulinus | reverse complement strand
TGGACGTCCAGGTCAGGAAGAGAAAGTGGCGATGGGTCGGCCACACACTGCGGAAGGAGCCCTCTAACATCACCAGGCAGGCGCTCGAGTGCAACCCGCACGGCAAGTGGAAGCGAGGGCGCCCAAAAGCAGAGCTGGAGGAGGAGCTTGCTAAACGAGTTGAGAGCCTCCAGCCTGACCTGGGGGGAGATCAAGACCTGTGCCAGGGACAGACAGAGGTAGAAGGTTGCTGTCGAGGCCCTATGCTTCTCAAGGAGCGAAGAGGACTAAATAACTGCTAGGAAGACGCCCACGCTAAAGCTGGAAGTTTGTCACACAAGACGTGGACTCCGAAATTTCATTATGTTGTCACACGCCTGTCCGAGACTTGTACTGTAACGGCCTATTTTCTCAAAGACTTTCCACGTTGGGAGTTGAATAGGCTATATGCACTATGCACAGACGGCATAGACTAGGGCTGTTCGAGAGACAGTTTCTGTTCATTTTCAAACAGGGGTGAATAGGACAAGCAATTTGCCTCTTCGAATCACGTGTCACGTGTGTTATACAATCTTTCCAGGATAGCCAGTACCAAAAGGGGAGGCGGTGGAGAAAAAAGAGACGGGGAGAGGGGGGGGGGGGGGGGGGGGGGGGGGGGGGGGGGGGGGGGGGGGGGGGGGCAAAAAGGTTAAGGGTGGAGGGAGGGATGTATGTAGGCTATTTTGGGTCTGAGTCAGAGATGGGAGGCGGGGGGAGCGTGCAGCGTGATTCGTTGGGATTTCTATCTCATTATATCTTATCTCTTTATGCGCTGCGAACTATGACGTGGAGTGACGGTTGTCCCGGTCAGAACTGTCCCGCCGTATCACTGTGTACTGCAGTCTCGCTCCGTCCACGATTGATAAACTGCGTGAATTAAAACGTCAGCAGGCTATCCACCTAGCCCCCGCCAGTAATTCAAACCAACAAGCCTTGACATCCCTGGCTGACCTTATCGGTGTATACGCAAGAGAAACAGTTCATGTATTACCAAAATACAGATGCGTGAGGCATCTCTAGAGGGGCCGGTAGCCAAATGGTTTCATGCTCCACCCAGTTGATGCGTGTGCCTCTGAAGCTGACAGTCGTGAGTCCAAATCCCTCGTGGAAATCCTTTCTGTCCACCCAGCAGTACCCCTTTCTGTCCACCCAGCAATACCCCTTTCTGTCCACCCAGTAATACCCCTTTCTGTCCACCCAGCCCCTTTCTGTCCACCCAGTAATACCCCTTTCTGTCCACCCAGTAATACCCCTTTCTGTCCCACCCAGTAATACCCCTTTCTGTCCACCCAGCAGTACCCCTTTCTGTCCACCCAGCAGTACCCCTTTCTGTCCACCCGTTTCTGTCCACCCAGCAGTACCCCTTTTCTGTCCACCCAGCAGTACCCCTTTCTGTCCACCCAGCAGTATACCCCTTTCTCTCCACCCAGCAATACCCCTTTCTGTCCACCCGACAATACCCCTTTCTCTGTCCACCCTTTCCCACCCAGCAGTACCCCTTTCTGTCCACCCGACAATACCCCTTTCTGTCCACCCAGCAATACCCCTTCTGTCCACCCAGCAATACCCCTTTCTGTCCACCCAGCAGTACCCCTTTCTGTCCACCCAGCAACCCCCTTTCTGTCCACCCGACAAGCCCCTTTCTGTCCACCCAGCAGTACCCCTTTCTGTCCACAGCAACCCAGCAGTACCCCTTTCTGTCCACCCAGCAGTACCCCTTTCTGTCCACCCAGCCCCTTACCCCCCAGCAGTACCTTTCTGTCCACCCAGCAGTACCCCTTTCTGTCCACCCACCCAGCAGCATACCCCTTTCTGTCCACCCAGCAGTACCCCTTTCTGTCCACCCAGTCCCCTTTCTGTCCACCAGCAGTACCCCTTTCTGTCCACCCAGCAGTACCCCTTTCTGTCCACCCAGCACCCCTTTCTGTCCACCCAGCCCCCTTTCTGTCCACCCAGCAATACCCCTTTCTGTCCACCCAGCAGTACCCCTTTTGTCCCACCCAGCAATACCCCTTTCTGTCACCCCAGCAATACCCCTTTCTGTCCACCCAGCAATACCCCTTCTGTCCACCCAGCAGTACCCCTTTCTGTCCACCCAGCAATACCCCTTTCTGTCCACCCAGCAGTACCCCTTTCTGTCCACCCAGTACCCCCCTTTCTGTCCACCAGCAGCATACCCCTTTCTGTCCACCCAGCAATACCCCTTTCTGTCCACCCAGCAGTACCCCCCTTTCTGTCCACCCAGCAATACCCCTTTCTGTCCACCCAGCAATACCCCTTTCTGTCCACCCAGCAAATACCCTTTCTTCTTTCTGTCCACCCAGCAGTACCCCTTTCTGTCCCACCCAGCAGTACCCCTTTCTGTCCACCCAGCAGTACCCCTTTCTGTCCACCCAGCAATACCCCTTTCTGTCCACCCAGCAGTACCCCTTTCTGTCCACCCAGCAGTACCCCTTTCTGTCCACCCAGCAGTACCCCTTTCTGTCCACCCAGCAATACCCCTTTCTGTCCACCCAGCAGTACCCCTTTCTGTCCACCCAGCAATACCCCTTTCTGTCCACCCAGCAATACCCCTTTCTGTCCACCCAGCAATACCCCTTTCTGTCCACCCAGCAGTACCCTTTTGTCCACCCAGCCACCCCTTCTGTCCACCCAGCAGTACCCTTTCTCTGTCCACCCAGCAATACCCCTTTCTGTCCACCCAGCAGTACCCCTTTCTGTCCACCCAGCAGTACCCCTTTCTGTCCACCCAGCAATACCCCTTTCTGTCCACCCAGCAATACCCCTTTCTGTCCACCCAATACCCCTTTCTGTCCACCCATCAGTTTCTGTCCACCCAGCAGTACCCCTTTCTGTCCACCCAGCAATACCCCTTTCTGTCCACCCAGCAGTACCCCTTTCTGTCCACCCAGCAATACCCCTTTCTGTCCACCCAGCAATACCCCTTTCTGTCCACCCAGCAGTACCCCTTTTCTGTCACCCAGCACCCCTTTCTGTCCCAGCAGTACCCCTTTCTGTCCACCCAGCAGTACCCCTTTCTGTCCACCCCAGCAGTACCCCTTTCTGTCCACCCACCAATACCCCTTTCTGTCCACCCAGCAATACCCCTTTCTGTCCACCCAGCAGTACCCCTTTCTGTCCACCCAGCAGTACCCCTTTCTGTCCACCCACCCCTTTCTGCCACCCAGCAGTACCCCTTTCTGTCACCCAGCAGTACCCCTTTCTGTCCACCCAGCAGTACCCCTTTTCTGTCCACCCAGCAGTACCCCTTTCTGTCCACCCATCAGTACCCCTTTCTGTCCACCCAGCAGTACCCTTTCTGTCCACCCCTTTCTGTCCACCCACCAGTACCAATACCCCTTTCTGTCCACCCAGCAGTACCCCTTTCTGTCCACCCAGCAGTACCCTTTCTGTCCACCCAGCAGTACCCCTTTCTGTCCACCCAGCAGTACCCCTTTCTGTCCACCCAGCAGTACACCTTTCTGTCCACCCAGCAGTAACTCTTTCTGTCCACCCACCAATACCCCTTTCTCCACCCAGCAGTAACCCCATTGTCCACCCAGCAGTCAAGGGATACGATATTTGATTCAGGCCAGGGAGGGACAGCTGAAGGTGGCTGAAGGAAGAGGGATGGGGGGAGGTGGGGGGGTGGGGGGGGGGGTCACCGCCCATCGTGTCATGACTCAGATACTGTGAGTCTATGACCCTTCATTGGCCGAATGGCCATTAGGCTGTCAGGAATGGTCTTCAGTACATCGTGGCTCAATACATCGTGGCTCAATACATCGTGGCTCAAATATATCGTGGCATCGTGGCTTCAATACATCGTGGCTTCAATACATCGTGGCTCAATACATCCTGGCTCAGTACATCGTAGCTCAATACATCGTGGCTCAATACATCATGCTTCAATCCATCGTGGCTCAATCCATCGTGGCTCAATCCATCAGGGCTCAATACATCGTGGCCAAATACATCGTGGCTTAATACATCATGCTTCACTACTACATCAAACACAGCATGGCTCAATACATCGTGGCTCAAAGCATCGTGGCTTCAATACATCGCGGTCAATATATCGTGGTTCAATATATCATGGCTTAATACATCGTGGCTCAATACATCGTGACTCAATACATCGTGGCCAAATACATCGTGGCTCAATACATCATGCTTCAATACATCGTGCTTCAATACATCGTGGCTTCAACACACCGTGGCTTCTAAACATCGTGGCTCAATACATCGTGGCTCTATACATCGTGGTTCTATACATCGTGGCGCGACACATCGTGGCTCAATACATCGCGGCTCAATCCATCATGCTTCAATACATCGTGGGCTCAATACATCGTGACCAAATACATCGTGGCTCAATCCATCATGCTTAATTCATCGTGGCTCAATACATCGTGACCAAATACATCGTGGCTCAATCCATCATGCTTAATTCATCGTGGCTCAATACATCGTGGCTGTGTCAGCCCAGGCCAGCCCATTTGTGCAAGGACACGTTTGACAACCATTTCTGTGACGTCCACCCGCTGGAGGGTGAAAGATTGCCGTGCCGGCTGAAACGTAATACTTTTTGAGAGAGGACGAGTGTGTACCCTGAAAGCAGGTTTGTTGTTGATCATACCGCAAGCATTGTTCTCCAAACCACAATACAGAACTTGTGTGTGGCTTTATTTATCATGTCCTTACGGCCAACCAATTTTTTTCCCCTTTTTTTTTTCTTTTAAAAAATGAACCGTATAGTTTCACAACGTACAAGCCTGATTTTAAGAAATGATAACCTATTTGGAAGGCAGACCTTCAGTCTTACAGTACCACTGCCTTAGTCTGATGATGCGGACACATAGCCTTAGTATTGATGCTGGGTTTTGTTGCAGCGATCATAGCTACGCTTTGAAAGAGAAAAGGTTAACGTTCATCGTCTCTGGGATGAAAAATAAAAAAAAATCGCGTGCAAAGGGAAGCAA
>JADBJO010009588.1:72500-81923 GCA_016801955.1 Conus betulinus | reverse complement strand
TTTATATCCCCTCGTGCAGTTCCTATCCTACTCGATCTCAACCCTGTCTCTGATTCATCGATCACCCTTATTCCCTTCCTTTTCCCTCTCCTGGGCTCGCAGATCGCTCATCTTTTCTTTTAGTTTAAGAGAAGTAAACTCTTAATTTGCATAAATCTTGATGTAATGCGACCACGGCATATGGTCCCCCAAACGTTGCTGCTCCTTGATTGCCGCACCTGATGTGTCCACATCGTCGACCAGTCGGATCCCTTTAATGCCCCTAACAGATGAAACACACCCGAAGGATGTGCATCAGTTGTAGTCATTGATTGTATCTTTGGGTTTGACAACACGCACAAAATCTTTGCACTCCGTTTAATTTGGGTCCAAGATTCGATGATGAACGCGGGTCTCTGATCGTTGCCTAGCACGTATTTCTCGGTCACTATTCGTCTGCGCCCTGGAGCTGTTGGCCCCTCTCGCCACCTTACTAGTTGTCCTCTGCCATAATAAATCCAAGAGCTGTTCATGAAAACAGTGGAGGATTCCTTTCGACGTGCTCTCTTTGCCGACCCCACACAAAAACGTCTGCCCCTTTTGTTCAGACGGTTGGTGGGGGGACTAGGGGTATTTCTTTAGCCCGCTTTGTTTTAATCAACTTCGGCACGTCGAAAAGGGCGGGCAAGCCAGATCTCGGGGTTATCGACCCCGCATTGGCCCCGCGTTATTTTTGGTTTTCTAAACCACGTGCCCACCCCTCGCGACCGCCGTGAATTACACCAATTCCCAGAGTAGTTGTGTCGATACATCTCCCCACGTGTGTGGTGAAGGGTTGAGCTTGTTTTTTCCCTCCCTTCTTATTGTGTGTGTGTGTGTGTTTGGACCACAGCGGGGTCCACATGCCTGGCTAGCCTATCTCCGGGTGTAGAACTGCCCGTGCTTGATTTGATGGCACCCATGTGCCCACGACTCATTACCTGTGAACGTAGGAGGTACTCGTCGGCTAATGCAAGGATGAGCACCCCCCTATGGGGCTGCCCGAGCCAGCAAATGTTACAGAGCCCCTATTCTCTACATGAGGCTTCGACCCGCCCCATAACACTGTTTCATTGAAAGGTCCCTCCACTTCCTTTTAACTGGTCGGGAGAGTTGTTTGCAGCCCTCATTGTCTTAGCGCTGCTTGGGCATTTATTTATGGAATCAGCTTACTCACAACATACATTACTATTCATCCCCTCATCCAACAACAGCAATCCAATCAATCACCTAACAATCACTCCCATCACCACTCTTCCGTGTTTTGCCTGGGAGCCGTGTACCGCTGTAGTGCCCTTAAGAAGTGCTGGATTTCCTGCTCTCCCGAGTCGTGTCGACCTTAGTCCTAGTCGGTAGAGTGTTTTCGGGCTGACGCCGCGTCAGGCGTCCCGTGTCTTCGCCCAGTGCGGGTGTTCCTGCGCTCCCGTGGGATCCGTTCATTAATACATGGGCTGCTTTCCTGGTTTTAGTGAGTGCACCTTCTGACTATTTCCTCTGTGTTGTACGATGATGACAAGTCACCTCCTTGCACAGTTTTGGTCCTATTTCTCCGCCCTCAGTTGAATATCTCAACTGTACTATTCCGACTCACTGTGTCCTTTCCATTACCTCCTTATTCAGCGTCTGTGTCTATCGCCTGTCGCGGCTCGTCCATGGTTTGCGTATATGCTTGTTCCGTCGGGCCGCGCGTCGCGCTGCTATGAACTGTCTTTCACTACTTCTCACTCTGTTAGTCCCTTCTCTTTTCTACCACTTACTCTTTTTTTTCTATATTTTCCCCCCCTTTTCTTCCTTTTTCCTTCTCCTTCTCCTCCTTCTTTCTCCCTTCTTACAGACTTTTTTCCCCTTTTGCCCCCTTTTTTTTTTTTCCTCCCCCCTTACCCATTCCCCTCCGTTCTCTTCTACGTCTTCTTTCCCTTTTCTCTTATCCCTCCTTTCCTCTCCCTCTCTTGTCACCCCCCATCATTTTCCCCCCCCTTTTCTGTTTGGAGTGCGGAACTTTGCAGTCATTGCAGGACACTAGGCAACTTTGCAGTCGATGCAGAACACTTGGTAACTTTGCAGTCACAACAGAACACTTGGTAACGTTGTAGTCAGCCCAGAACACTTGGTAACCTTGCAGTCATTGCAGACCACAAGGCAACATCGCAGTCAAACTTGGTCACCTTGAAGACATTTAGGAACCTTACAGTCATTGCGAAACGGTCGTTAATCTTGAAGCCACTTGGTAACTTCGCAGTCATCACAGAAAACTCGGTAACTTTGCTGTCATTACAAAATACTTGGTAACCTTGTAAACTCTTGGTGACCTTGCAGTCACTGCAGACCATTTGGTAACTGTGAAGACACATGGCAACCTTGCAGTCATTGCAGAACACACGGTAACCTTGCAGTCATTGCAAAGCACTCGGTAACCTTACAGTCATTGCAGAACACTTGGTAATCTTGCAGTCATTGCAGAACACTCGGCATCATTGTAGTCATTGCAGAACACTCAGTAACCTTACAATAATCGCAGAACACAATAACCTTGCAGTCATTACAGAACACTCAGAATATTTGCAGTCATTGCAGAAAACTGGGTAACCTTGCAGTCATTGCAAAGCACTCAGTAACCTTGCAGTCATTGCAGAACGCTTAGTAACCTTGCAGTCATTGCAGAACACTCTGTAACCTTGCAGCTAATGCAGAACACTTGGTAACCTTGCTGTCATTGCAGAACACTCTGTAAGCTTGCAGTCATTGCAGACCATTTGGTAACGTTGCAGTCATTACAAAATACTTGGTAACTGTGAAGACACTGGTAACCTTGCAGTCATTGCAGGACACTTGGTAACCTTACAGTCATTGCAGAACACTTGGTAACCTTGCAGTCATTGCAGTATATTAGGTAACCATGAAGACAGTTCGTAGTTTGATGTTATGTAAGAACGCTTGGTGACCTTGAAGTCACTTAATCTTCTTGAGGACACCCAATTACAGCGAGTTGTACGTTTGGTGACCATGAAGACGCTAGGTAATCGTTGAGACAGTTTTGATCGCCTGAGAGCGCTTGGTAGCCTTGTGGTCTCAAAAAGACATTTGGTAATCTTGAGGTCACATGGTAGCTTTGCGGTCACGTGAAGACACTTGGTCATCTGGAGGTCGCATGATAACCTTGCGGTCACTCATGAACATCGAAGATTCCTGATAAACTTAAGTTTAGGTGGTACAGATAGGGTCATTTAAAGACACAGGATAAACTTCAGAACACTGGGTAGGCTTGAGGTCACAACGTTTTCTGACGAATGACGTTGGACCCCCTTTACCCAAAGTTTATCAGTCATCGTCTAGAGACCTCCGTTATGAACGTCGTTTAAAGATGATGCTGATTATTGTTTCTGATTTTTGTTTTCGCAGCCAAAATTGTGTGGTCGAAAAAAAAGCAAAATGTTGACCGTGCCTGCTGTACATCCCTCCAAAGGGGAGAAGCGTTGAATTTTCTTTGCTTTTCGTTTTTTTGTTTGTTTGTTGTTTGTTTTTTTGTTTTTTATGTCTGTGTTTGCTGTTGTTTCGTTAGTTTATTTGTCGTTGTAATTGTTTCTTGTTTTTAAGGTTGTCTTTTTGTTGTTTGTTTTGTTTGTCTGTTTTCAGAGGAGAGCACGAATAACAGAAGTGCTTCGTTTCTCCGACTTTTGTCACAGTTGTCACTTTTTTGGAGAAATCTTGGCAGATTTGGAAGAAGCGTGCGTTTCGTTTGTCGTTCATTTTTTACTACCAAACGTGCTTCCAGCGTAACATTATCATGTGGAGTACTGTATCATTCGAAATAACGACAATGCGCTTTGAATTTATCAGTTAAGCAAGAATTTAAATAGCATCATTTAGAAAAAGAAAACTGTAAGACAGAGAGAAAGAAAAAGTGTTTCTTTTATGGCAAAATAGAAGAGCAAGAGCAAGAGCTTTCAGTGAATCATGAACAGTGCCATCCATTTTAATCTTCTCAACCCAGAGTTTCCTAAGCTAAAGCACACAAGGAAGTGGTCATTTGAAAAAAAAAAATGTTTATAATTACTTTGGATGGGTACGGGGGGGGGGGGGGGGGGTGGGGGGTGCTGTATCATGGATATAAGGAGAATGGTGAGGAAATGGAAGGGGAAGAGGGAAGAGATCACTTGCTGCAGATTAAAACCAAGGTTAAGCAGGATCGGGCGTATGATGAGCAGGTTGTGCCCTCTCTTGATCACATCCTCCCGAGTCCACCTAGCTCAGAGGGAACCTGGTTCCCCTTCGGAGACTGGGTAGGTATGTAACAACGGTGAGAAGGTAGGAGCGCTGTCATCAGGCTGGACTCCAGAGATGTTAAGGTCTGAAACTCCTCGTTCCCTAACGGGTCACCTGTACCTTTTGAAACCCATTTTGTGACCCGTATCCACGGAAATGGAAATCGCTGGGAGTTGTTGGATTCAGTTCAGTGGTTTATCTAACGAATTTTCATCGCCAGATGATAATAGACACTTGTATTAAAAAAAAAAAAACCCTCCATACTTAACTTACCATCCACGTTAGTACTTCCAAACCCACATCTGATGTATGCAAATTGACATGAGTGAAATACCCTAGTGGTACACCAAATTATGATCTTTATACAAATTTTGCAACCTGTGGCAGCGAAATAAACCATAGCAATTTCAGCAACATATGAACCATATAAGACAGTATTGACACTATCAAAGTTATTTATCTCAATACCTTTCTCCTGAAAGAGCAGGGTCAACAATGAGCATTCAAACAAAAGATGATGTACAGAAATGTCTTCTCTGCATACACAAGAAATACCATGAAAATACATTAGTGTTCCAAGTATTCAGCCTTAATTTATGATTTAATCTTACAATGTGCCTTGGACACGACGGTAAAGTAGCCATTTTTTTGACTAGCATTCTGCTATGCATACATTTTTTCCATAATTGGGATTAATTTACAAGAGGATAGATCTAAGGGATTGCTTAGTTAATTTTCCGTGTTTCTGTTTGCTCCGTCTTTTGCAAGACTGTCTGCTATTTCATTCCACCTTCTACCACAGTGAGATGTGACCCAACAAAAATCAATTCTTATGCCTAGTATTATGAAACAATGCAGTAATGTTTTATTTCAAAAAGCAAATCTTTTCTAGCTTTGCAGAGTCCCAACACTCTAGTGACTGTAAAACAGATTTGGAATCAACACAAAGTAAAATTTGATAGAAAGCAATTGATGTATCATACATGTAAGTCAAAGCCATCAGTATTGCATATAATTTTGAGGTATAGATTGAAACCCCTTTCCTACATAATATGATTTCCTGACATTTAAGGTTGGTATTATAAAGCCTGAACCACTGTCAGAGGATTCCATTTACCGACCCATCTGTAAACACTTTTAAATGATTTGGATAGCTGTTTTCTAAATGTTCACGAACTTCAGTTGTCAAAATATTTACATTATCACTTTTCTTTTGACAAAGAGTATTTGTAATCAAAAGAAGCGTTTAGGTGTTCCCAAGGGGGGCATTGGAGGTCCTGCAGGAAATTCTGGTATAGCAGTAATATCAATATTACAGTGTGACATAAAGTCAGATGTGTAGTTTCTAATTGGTTGAATGTAAGATATGTTTTAGACCTGTTAGGAACATCTTTACTGGAATCAATCAGTATTTCTTCAGTAACTGAATTTTCAGCAGAAAGACTTCTGACAACATATTTGGACACATCCAATAGTCGCTTCTCATTTAGAGGTAATTTATTTGTTTCTTTATAACATCTATGAGGGCTTGTATGTACTGGGACTCCCAGAGCTAATTTCATGGCCTTACTATCCAAGCTTTGCAATCTCTTAGAAAGAGAATTAGGCTCAGAGAAATTCACTTCCTGCCCATACGTCAATTTGGATTGGACTAAAGAGACGTATAGATGTAAAAGAGTATGACAGTCCTGACCCCATGGTTGATAACATATAATTTTAAGAATGTTTAATCGCTTTCTTGTTTTATCAATTAGATTTTCAATACGTGCTTTTCCAGTTCAGCTTAGGAATTGAACATACCCCCAGGAACTTAACTTTTTGTTTATGTTCCAGAATCTGACCATCCAGCAAAGCGAGGGTAGAGTCTCTGGGTTCTCACCATTGTTAAACAACACAAGACTTTTTTTTCTCTCCAGATAGTTCTAATCCATTGTTCTTCATATATGAAGATAATTTATCCAATTCTTTTTGTACATCTTCTTACAAAATTTATTGTTCTTTTATTGGAATGCTTCCTTAATGTACAATTAATCCAAATAGCAATATCATCTGCGTATTGAACTACATGCATTACTTTTGACATAAAGTTGGGAAGATCATGGATTTGGGAGTTGTCGGACCCTGTTTGAGTTGACATAGCAGTTGCCACCCTTGTCTGTGGTTTCTTCATCTGGTTAGGGAGAGTATACATTCCAACTGCTCTTCCAATCTTTCAGAGATGATTACTAGAAAAACACGACGCGTTTCGACCACGTTGGTCTTGTTCAGACAAGTTTAACAACATTCAAAACAATGAAACTGAAGAACGAACAATCACTTGTCTCCTCAAATTGGACGCAAAATGTCGAAATGTGTTTGTCTTGTAATTCGTTTCTTCCTAATGATATGTTCATCAGCTAGGTACATCGTTCTGTGGACTATTGTTTTTAAAGTTGTATTTAATATATTATCATTTTCTTCAGATGCATGCAAATTTTTTAAATTAGGATCAATTCATTCATTGCAGTTTCTTTACATCTCGCAGTTGATTATGTTCAGTTGTTCTCTTTAGTTATGTGTTTTTTATACGCTTAGCGGTAATCCGATCTTTAGTCCGTTCATGCGCGTAGACACGATTCCAGACAGGTTTGGACAATGTCATTCTGATCATATGACTTATACATCAGACCATCTTTTAAGTGAGATAGCATGTGTGTGTGTGTGTGTGTGTGTGTGTGTGTGTGTGTGTGTGTGTGTGTGTGTGTGTGTGTGTGTGTACGTGTGTGTGCGTGCATTCGTGCGTACGTGCGTGTGTGTGTGTGTGTGTGTGTGTGTGTGTGTGTGTGTGTGTGTGTGTGTGTGTGTTGAATGCGGGAAATGATTGGGATAGGGACAACTAAGATAAGTTTGAAATCAATGCCAGTTAGTGAGCTCGGAAGATAAGGTAGCTGCATCCACGCGAGCACACACACACACACACACACACACACACACACACACACACACACACACACACACGCACCAACGCATGCACACACACACACACACACACACACACACATACACACACACACACACACACACACACACACACACACACACACACACACACACACGCACGCACGCACGCACACACACACACACACACACACACACACACACACACACACACAGTGCACGCCCTGTGCAATGTGTCAGTTTATCACGTGGGTCTCTTTGTTGGCCACTGACAGTGCCTGGTCATGGCCTGTGCTCCACTCATCCCTTTGTGCCTTTCTTGCCTCTGTGTGAATCACCTGTACAACAGAGGTAGCGGGAAGGGGGAGACGAGTGCGAGTTCCTTTTGTGCATTTATGTAGAAATAGAAGGTTGTGAAGCTGAACAACATTTCATTGATAAAGAAAATGAGAGGAACACCCACAACGACATTTGAAATACGAGACAGACCCATGGTTCTCTGGATTCATCGTGGATGTTTTTCTCTGTTCTTTTTAATGAAATGTTGATCAGTCATTCATGCAGCTTAAGTAAAGTCATGCACTTTTTTTCCCTAAAAAGCAAACATACCTGGCATGGTGTGAAAATTTTTAAGTTAGAATCTAGATGACGTTGTTGCTATCAATCTTACCTGTGCCCTAAATGAACGTCTTTTTTCTGGAAAAGGCAAAAAAAACCCAAATACTAAGTTTCCAAATTCTGCTCTGAACTTGCTGCCAGTTAAACAATACAGGTAGAAGTTGACGGCACTGTTGGAGTAGGTCAGGACGTTGTTGACTGCATAGAAAACTGCATGGTATCCATAAATAATTGGGTCATCGGGAGCAGCATATGGTAAGAGGCTGTGTACTTGGAGAGGTGCTGTTAGGAGAAAAAAAGCAACACATGTAGCAATCAAGGTGACAGTCAGTGAAGATACTTTCCGCTGCCCAGAATCCTGGCTAGTTTTTGTTGCATAGTAAGCTGTTTGCTCATTCTGACCGATCTGACCAGTGACCAGAGAAGAGCACTGTTGCTGACCACCAACACTGTGAATGGTACAAACCAACTTTCAGTCATGGTTATCCAGTGCCAAACCGTGTCAAAAAACCACCGGTAAATTTCTGATACAGCATGATGACAGCACGCGCCCAAACAAAGGCTTGTATTAATATCAAACCCGTAGAGACAGTGTGACAGTTGATCAGAACGATGGCGACTACCGTTACACCAGCAGTAGCTCGCGACATTTCTTCGTCCACACAGCATTGACACGATGTGGCCACAGCACAGAAGCTGCCCTGAGCATGGTCAGTGCCACCAGCATCCACGCAGATAAAGGTGCCGTCGTGTACGACATCAACGTAGTCATCTTGCACTGCCAGGAATTCAGTCATGAAAGTAGGGCACACCAAATTCTCTGTGGAGAAAGACATTTAAAGGGCCAACAATCAACAGCACCTGGTCAGACCAGGCCAGAACATGGAAGAACACACCAGAAGTCGACGCAGGGAGACGAAGCATAATCAGAATGATCATGAAATTTCCGAAAACGCCAAAAAGAGAAGCACAGTAGGATTCCCAATTGTCCAGATCAGGTCAATGGCTTTGGCATATGGTTTGTAATGCTCATGCCAAACATCCCAGTTTGAAGGGCCAGAAGTTATCATCGTACTGTCACTTTGAAGTTCATAGCAGGTGCTTAGTTGGGTTCAGGTGCGTTATTGTGCTTGACGCTTTTCGTTATCATTCTTCATGATTCAGCAATATTGTATTCTTCCAGTGTGAAAAATTGAGTACCTTTCCAAAGACACACACACACACACACACACACACACACACACACACACACACACACACACACACACACACACACACAAAGAGAAAGAGAGGGGGGAGAAGGAGGGAGAGAGAGAATGAACATTACACACGCGCGCACACACGCAAACGCAAACCATCGAAGTTTGACTGTAAAACCACGTGCTGGTGTCTTGGTTAATATAGGAGGTCGCCTTTTTATTGTCACATTGTCTGGTGATAAAAGTTATATGGCATTTGGACCTGTTGCATTCATAGTAACACTGTCAATACTGAACGTCAATACTAAACGGCAGAGAAAAAATTCCCATCTATCACAGCCATGTACATCTTGTCTATGCCATTCTAAATGCCACTGGATGTTAGAGT
>JADBJO010009588.1:60000-65000 GCA_016801955.1 Conus betulinus | reverse complement strand
TATTGCTAAACCACGTTGCAGTGCCAGTACATACATAATATCTCACTGATTCTGAACACGTTGCAGTGCCAATACATACTACCTCACTGATTCTGAACACGTTGCAGTGCCAATACATACTACCTTACTGATTCTGAACACGTTGCAGTGCCAATACATATTACGTTACTGATTCTGAACACGTTTGCAGTGCCAATACATACTACCTCACTGATTCTGAACACGTTGCAGTGCCAATACATACTACCTTACTGATTCTGAACACGTTGCAGTGCCAGTACATACTACCTCACTGACTCTGAACACGTTGTAGTGCCAGTACATACTACCTCACTGACTCTGAACACGTTTCAGGAAATGCAACCCAAAGTAAATTACACTCATCCTGCATACGGATCACGCGAACCATACTCCATACTCCAAACTTAAATCAGATTTAGGTACATCGGAAAACAAAATTATTTTGCTGTTTGTTTTGTTTTTGTATTGCACTTATGTTTTAACTGTTAAGCTATGTGTAATCCGTATGTAAAAGACGTGCATTTTGATTTTCTCCAGTTTCAATAAAACTGTTCAACAATGCTGGCTGTTGTGAACTTTAACCATATTGAAACTTACAGATGTAACTCATATGTAAGTGCCATGCATTGCTTTTAAGAACTGGAAAAAAGTTTCCTCAATATTTGTTACGAAATTGTTAGTGTAAAGCCTGCATTTGGTAAATGAAATCGTTTACTTCATCTGAAACACATCCACCAGCATTTCTTGCAAACTACCTGCAACATCAAGTGGCCAGACAAGACGCCCAGCTTTGAAGTTCTGGCAAACTGTGGATTTCCCAGCGTCGAGAGTTCACTCATTAAACAGTCCTCGGCGAAGTGCAGGGCGTGTCACTAGCATGGAGGACAGCAGGAATCCTCACATTCTCCTGCACTGCCAGCTGAAGTAGGCGGGATGGGGGTGGGGGGAGGGAGTGGGGGGGGAGAGGCAGTGTGACCAAGGTAGACAACTTTTCAGTTACACAGTAATTCTGAAGGCAACCTTAAAGTTGAAGTGTGGGCACACTAAACTGAAAACATATTGTTCTTGATAGACTCTTGCTGAAGAATTCTGGGCTGTCAAAACACAATGATTTTAGGGATGAACAAAGGCCCATGCGATTTCGGGTAAAGAGAAAGAGGAGGTAGGGTCTCCACCCCCATCTCTCCACCCCCACCCCCCCTCACCTAGCAGAAATCCTGGCTCCCTCTCTGCAGTGTCTTGGGCCGACCATGTGCCTTAAAGACAGGCTTCCATTCCCACAGGACACATTCTAGCCCATGAACTGCTCGCCTACTCGTCTGTCAAACCAAATAGGGCTCAGCGTGACGTAATATTTCATGTGCACTGATAGTATGGTATATATGACCTTAATGTTCAGGGATCGTGTAGTACGACACTCTGTCATGATGTACATTGACAATGTAGTATGACACATTACCTTGATTCAGATGGATGATGTTGTGTGCCATATTACATTGATGTACATGGGAAAGGTAAAACTTTGTTATTGTGATGTATATGGTATGATTTAATTTAATGTGCGTTGTACAACACAATGCAGAGCACCACTATACAGTGCAACACAATACGAACACAGCGCAGCAATTCACACCCATCATACGGCGGTGTGTGTGTGTGTGTGTGTGTGTGTGTACATAGGCTGGGCATCATACCGTGGCAGTCTTACTTTCAGCGGGTGTTGCCTGTTCGAAGCAGCCAGAAGGCCTAGCGCTTCTCCCTGGTGGCCGCGCGTTTGGGTCTCTGCTTTTCACCTCTGCGTGTGGGGGCCTAGTCCACCATGGCTGGCAGGTACGAGCTCAGAAGTCCTGCCAATGAAAGATTTCTTTCTTTTTTTGTTTCCTTTTTTTTTTCTTTTCTTTTTTTTTTTTCTTTCTTATTCCCTGTCCCGTGTTCTGTGCAACCTCAATGGCACTCACTCATGCCGCTCATTCCGACCCGTGTCCACAGCCCAGTCTGCCCTGGCGTGCCACAGCCCGGGTACCGACAATCCACCAGGGAACAGTCTATGTCAAGTCGTCAAGAGGCAACCCACCAGAGGAGAAACTGCACTGCCGCCGAGTCACTTCAGTGCTGTTCATTGAAATGACTCGGCGGCAGTGCAGAATAGAGAATATTTCTTGCATGCCCATCTATTCCAAGACCCCAACGTTAACTGAATGAACTGTCGGATCTTCCATAGCCATGTGATTTACCAAAACAAAGTCAGACGTGGTGTTATCAACTAACTTTGTCCTGTTTGAATGTGTGTGTTCTGGTGGAAACTTGGAACAATGTAAGTCTGTTAGGATTAATATAGAAAATCTGAATGACTGCTGTCATTAGTTGATTTGCTCTCTCTCTCTCTCTCTCTCTCTCTCTCTCTCTCTCTCTCTCTCTCTCTCTCTCTCTCTCTTAATGTCCTATTTGAATGTGCTCAGAGATTATGTTTAAAAGTTAATCTGGAAAAAAAGAAAAAAAAAAAAAAAAACTAAAGTCATTGTTTTACAGAAAGGTGTTTTTTTAAGTAGAAAAGAACGTTGGTTCTTTGGTGATAAGCAGTTAGATGTTGTAAATTCTTATAAATACCTAGGTGTTACTTTTTCAACAAAGCTTAGTTTCGATGCTGCTACTGGCCACGATCATTGCATTCGCGGTAAGAAAGCTACCATAGAAATTCCGAAAGAGTTACGAAAACTCAGCTGTTTTTTCACCTAAGCTGTTCTTCAGGATTTGTGATGCTCAGGTTGTTCCTTCTCTTTTATACGGATCGGAACTTTGGGGGTTCAAACCACGAGAATCTATCGAAAAAGTTCATTTGCAGGTCTATAAACTATTGCTGAACGTCCCTCCATTTACACCTAATGATATGGTATATGGAGAATTGGGGCGTTTTTCCGTTATATATTACTTTAGCAACGAGATGTATTCAGTTCTGTCTCAGACTACGCAGGCAACCACTGACAAGGTACTCCAGAAAAACCTATGATGTGCTTCTTGATTTCAAAATAGAAACAAAAAGATGCAAAATTGGGTCACATATAGTAAAACACTGCTTTGTTCAAACGGTTTTGGGTATGTCTGGATGTTTGGAGATGTAGCGACGAGAAAACATTTTATACAGATATTCAAGAACGCCTACAGAACTGTTTTTGCCAACGTTGATATTTTCATGTATCAGACAGCAATTGGCCTTAACTACACTACTCATTTAAAAACACCTTTGAACGTGAAAAGTATTTTGAATTCTTTAAGAACAGGCAATTCAAAACTGCCCTCGTGCGTTTTAGAATGGCAGTTTCGAGCATAAAACAGCCATGTTTTTCTGCTTTTCGGTAATGGATCAACCTGGTTATCCCCTCTGCCAGGCGGACGATGAGGAAGAATTCCATATACTATTCGAATGCCAACAATATAGTGAGCTAAATACTGCATTCAAAGTGCAGGGACCTACCTTACCAGACGTGGGGCAATGCACAAGGATTATGAGTAGTAGCCTTGATTCTCAACTGAATTTATCTAAATTCCTCTTTTTTGGCTTTGAAACGCAGAGCAACTTTTGTTTTATGAACACATTTTTTTTTTTCTGCGATTAGTGTGGTTGATAAGGGATTCCTGGCAGTGTGTGAATGTCACGTTTGTTTGTCTCGTTTTCAATTTAACAGTTGCTTATTTTTTTTCTTCATTGTAACGGGCCAGAGGCCTGTACACAATAAACATAAACTCTCTCTCTCTCTCTCTCTCTCTCTCTCTCTCTCTCTCTCCTCTCTCTCTCTCTCTCTCCTCTCTCTCTCTCTCTCTCTCTCTCTCTCTCTCCCGAATCTGTTTCTTTAACCTGTCTCTATATCCCCTTCCTCACTACGTCTAACCATTGTCTCTGTCTCACCACCCTCTCTTGTCACATTTCTGTCTCTGTGAGTGAAAAAAAAATGTTTGCATAAAGTGTGCATGCTTCGGCACCCTAGTAAGTCCAAACAGTTTGCTGCTCTTAGAGACCGGATGTGTCCATGTCGACCAGTCGGATTGCCTTTAATGCCCTCTAACAGATGAAAACAGAGGATGTGCATCAGTTCGTAGTCACTGAATTCTATCTTTGGGTTCTGACAACAGCAAAACGTGAGCATTCAGCCTGAATTTCAGTCAAAGAGCTGTTGAGAACGCGGGGTCTCCTATATGTTGCCTAGCACGTATTGCTCAGTACACTACAGTCTGCGCAAGAAGATTGTCTGCCCCAAATGCATTTTCAATAGACATGTTCTCTCTGACCATACATAAACACTGGAGCTGCTCGATGAAAACAGTTTGGAGGGGTATCTTCTGTAACGTACTATCTTTGACGACACGTGAACCATTCTGCAGTTCTGTTAACACAGTTTTATTTTATTTATTTTATTTATTTATTTATTTTAATTTATTTATTTATTTATTTATTTTTTTTTTTGGGGGGGGTATCTTCTTTAGCAGATTCTGTTAATTACACTTAGGCACTAGAAAGTATTGTGGAAACTCAAAATGGGCTACCTTCTTGAAACACATTATTTTTGTAGAACAGTAGCACCATAACGAGATCACCACGGCTTTGGAACCCTCCCATGTGTGCGTGTGTGTGTGTGTGTGTGTGTGTGTGTGTGTGTGTGTGTGTGTGTGTGTGTGTGTGTGTGTGTGTGTGTTTCCAACAGTTAAGCAAATATGATGTCACTTTGCCTTCCGTAATTTATTGTCTCCCAAATGACGACTTGAACTTCAGAAGTTCCATTGTTTCACAGTACACTACACATTCAGACATGTATTGTTTTCATTTGTTCGCTGTTGCTGTCAGTGATATCGGATTTTGCGCTTTAAAACGCTGGGGCTGAGGAGCAGACTAGGGTGGAAGAAAGGAGGGTGCAACAATGAAAGAAGTTCCATGAAACAATCAATGGATGTCAGATCAGGCAAAACCAATCCTTATGGGGATGTTT
>JADBJO010009588.1:52500-55000 GCA_016801955.1 Conus betulinus | reverse complement strand
GCATCACATTGAGGACTCTTAGTGACTTTGGGGACAATGATTGCTAAAAAAAAACTTTGTGACTTTTAGGACACATAGCCTTGAGGACATTTGGTGACCTAGGGCACATTTGGTAACCCTCAGGACATTTGATAAACTTGAAGACATTTGGTGATCTTGACGACATCTGGTAACCTAGAGGACATTTGGTGATCTTGACGACATCTGGTAACCTTGAGGATATTTGGTGATCTTGACGACATCTGGTAACCTTGAGGACATTTGGTGACCTTGATATCTGGTTACCTTGAGCACATTTGGTCACCCTGGGACATCTGGTAACCTTGAGGACATTTGGTGATCTTGACGACATCTGGTAACCTTGAGGACATTTGGTGACCTTATATATCTGGTAACCTTGAGCACATTTGGTCACCCTGGGACATCTGGTAACCTTGAGGATATTTGGTAATCTCTGGGAACATTTGGTAACCTTGATGACATTTGGTACCCTTGAGGATATTTGATAATCTCTGGGAACATTTAAGGTCATCATTGAAACTTGAGGACACTTGGTGACCATAAGGGACATCACTGAAGAATGATACATTATGACCTCTGGGACCCCTGGAGCCTTCAGATCAGTTGGTATATTTGAAGACGCTTGGTAAACTTGCACACACTTTGTAACTTTGCAGTCACTGCAGAATATTGGTAACTTTGAAGTCAGTGCAGAACACTTGGTAATTTTGCAGTCATTGTGGAACATTTGGTAACTTTGCAGTCATTGTGGAACATTTGGTAAACTTTGCAGTCATTGCAGAACACTAGGCAAATTTTCAGTCATTGCAGACCAATTGGTAATTTTTTGCAGTCAGTGCAGAACACTAGGTAACTTTGCAGTCATTGCAGTAAACCTGGTCACCTTGAAGACATTTAGCTACCTTGATGTCATTGCCAAACACTCTGTAATCTTGAAGGCACTTGGTAACATTGCAGTCATTGCAGAACACAAGGGTACCTTGAGAACTCTTGCTGATCTTGCAGCCATTGCAGAACACTTGGTGACCTGTCAGTCATTACAAAACACTTGGTAACCTTGCAGTCATAGCTGAACACTCAGTAACCTTGCAGTCATTACAAAATAATAGGTAACCCTGAAGATACTTTGTAATCTTGCAGTCATTACAAAACACTTCATGACCATGAAGACACCTGGTAAACCTTGCAGTGATTACAAATCACTCAGTAACCTTGCAGTCATTCCAAAATACTTGGTAATCTTGAAGACACTTGGTAACCATGCAGTCATTGCAAAACAATCAGTGACCTTGCAGTCATAGCAGGATGTTAGGTAACCATGAAGACAGTCCATAGTTTGGTGTTATGTAAGAACTCTTGGTGACCTTGAAGTCACTTGATCTTCTTGAGGACACCCGATCACAGTGAGCTGTACGTTTGGTAACCGTGAAGACGCTAGGTAGTCGTTGAGACACTTTTGATGACTTGAGAGCGTTTGGTAGCCTTGTGGTCTCAAAAATACATTTGGTAATCTTGAGGCACTTGGTAGCTTTGCGGTCACGCGAGGACACTTGGTCATCTCGAGGTCACATGATACCCATGCGGTCACGTACAGACATTAAAGACTCTTGGTAACCTTAAATTTAGGTGGTACAGAAGGGGTCATTTGAGAACACAGGATAAACTCAAGAACACTGGATAGGCTTGAGGTTACAAAGTCCTCTGCCGAATGACGTGGGACCCCCTTTAATCAAAGATTATGCCAACTCGCCAATGAGTGCAAAACCTTACTGACCACTGGAGGGTCTTCACCATACAGCAGCCTCCATCAGTACCTCCCGGAATCCTACCTAAGTAAATGAAGAAGAACACCATCATTGTGGGACTGAGAACAGGGCACTCCAGACTGTGACATCACATCTCCACAAAATTCTACACTGGCGAGTCTTCAATTTATCAATGCAGCCCCAGTGACAGCGGAACATTCCCAACAACACTAAAAGTAGAAACCTAGCCTGCCAACATACCGATGAGTGCAAAACTTTGCTGACTATTGGAGGGCCTTCACCATACAACAGCCTTTGCCATTACCTCCAGGATTCCTGCCTAAGTAAATGGAGAAGGTTTTCCTATGGTACTGTTGATCTCACTTGATCATCACCCATCAGTGACTGATAAATGATATTTTTTTAAATGTTAATGAGTGTGTGTGTGTGTGTGTGTGTGTGTGTGTATATATATATATATATATATATATATATATATATATATATATATATATATATACATACATACATACATACATACATACATACACAAACAAAGCTTGCTTATGTCTTAGATTGAAGAAATAGGGGGAGATAAACATTCATATCTGCAGTGGTAGATAATTCTGCCTAACAGTATGTGCTTGAGTGGGTGAATGGGGAATAATAAATGCTCCTCAAAATGAGCCCTCAGCAAGCTTATAGTCTCCAAGGGGAAGACAATCTCTAATACA
>JADBJO010009588.1:32500-47500 GCA_016801955.1 Conus betulinus | reverse complement strand
GTCATTGTGTACTTGTTTTGCTTCGTGTTTCACTCAGTCCCATGTTTCGTTCCATTGCGTCCTCATTGTGTAATAAGGTTGTCCCACCTTGTCTTGTTTCATTGGGTACTTGGTTTGTTTGTGTTTATGTTGTCTGTTTTTTGCATCCTTGTTCAACTCGTGATTATGCCGTCCCGTGCTTTGTTTCGTTGTGCGCTGGTTTTGCTTTGTTTAACTGTGGTTTGATGTGTAGTGTTGTGCTGTGTGTCTTTGATCCTTCAGCAACATATTCACTCAAGTGAACTAAGTATCAGCGTTTGTATGTTGAACTTGACTCGTCAAATAATCAGTTAGGACAACAACAACAGCCAAACGTTGATCACGTTGATGGTGGAAATTTAAAGTTAGAATCTAAAACTGATAGTGGATCTTAGTTTGTCACTCATTCAGTCACATTTATTGTGTGGTACTTTGTGGGCATTTTCAGGCAAACTGAAGATAACGAATGAGGGAACTTCTACATTTCTTGTCTTAACAGTTTTGTGACAGAAAGATTTATAAAGAATGCATGTTCAGCTTACGCAATGTGTCATCATAATTCCAGTAGATGGCCTTTGTCAGGACAACTCTCACTGCATACTTTACATGACTATGTTCACAGTCAAACCAGCGCTAGCTAATATCGTTGTCATCGATGGTAACTGTGCCCTTGACGAACTATTTTCTTTTTTTTTGGAAAAGGCCAAAAACCCCAAATATTAAGTTTCCAAATTCTGCTCTGAACTTGCTGCCAGTTAAACAATACAGGTAGAAGTTGATGGCACTGTTGGAGTAGGCCAGGACGTTGCTGACTGCAAGGAAAACGCGGTTTTGTCCATACTCAATCGGATTATCGGAATCAACATAATGGTACGTGAGATCATATACTTGGATGGGTGCTGTCAGGACAAAAAAAGCAGTGCAGGTAGCAATCAAGGTGACAGTCAGTGAAGACACTTTCCGTTGCCCGGATTCCTGGCTGGTTTGTTGCACAGTAAGCTGTTGGCTCATTCTGACCGATGTGACCAGTGACCAAAGAAGAGCACTGTTGCTGACCACCACCAACACTGTGAAGGGTACAAAACAAGATTCAGTCATAACTATCCAGTGCCAGACCGTGTCGATAAACAATTGGTACATTTCTGATACAGCATGATGACAGCATGTGCCAAAACAAAGGCTTGTATTAATATCAAACCCATAGAGAAAGTGACAGTTGATTAGAACGATGGCGACTACCGTTACACCGGCAGTAGCTCGCGACATTCTCTTCGTCCACACGGCATTGACATGATGTGGCCACAGCACAGAAGCTGCCCTGAGCATAGTCAGTGCCACCAGCATCCACGGAGATAACGCTGTCGTCGTGTAGGACATCATTGTAGTCACCTTACACTGCCAGGAACTCAGCTCATGAAAGTAGGGCACACCAAATTCTCTGTGGAGCAAGACATTTAAAGGGCCGACAATCAACAGCACCTGGTCAGACCAGGCCAGAACTTGGAAGAAAACACCAGACGTGGACGCAGGAAGACGAAGCATAATCAGAATGATCATGAAATTTCCGAAAATGCCAAACAGAAGCACGGTAGGATTTCCAATTGTCCAGATCATGTCGCCTGCTTTGGCATATGGTTTATAATGCTCATGCCAAACATCCCAGTTTGAAGGGCCAGAAGTTATCATCGTACTGTTCATTTTGAAGTTCATAACAGGTGCTTAGTTGGGTTTAGGTGTGTTATTGTGTTTGAGTTTGTTCGTTATCATTCTTCATGACTCAGCAATATTGTGTTCATCTAGTGTGAATAATTAAGTATCTTTCCACACGCACACACACACACACACACACACACACACACACACACACACACACACACACACACACACACACACACATCAATGGATTAATACAGGAGGTTGCCTTTTTATTGTCACATTGTCCGGTGATAACAGTTACATTGTATATGGATCTACGCATTCATAGTAACACTGTCAATATTGAACGTCAATACTAAACGGCAGCATAGATTCCCATTTATCACAGCCATACATGCCTGGTCTATGCCAATTTCAAATGCTGCTGGGTGTTAGAGAAGGGGAGGAGGAAGGGGGTATACGGATACGCTTATTGTGTTCATAAACAGGTTATTGCCCTTCATGAAGAGGTGCAAGTGAACGATCTTTCAAATCTTATTACCAGTCCAACTGATCCAACTTCATACATTAAGAAACAAGAACACATCGTAGCTTGAATGCTTTGTCAGGACAGGTTTAGTTGTTCTTTCATTATTTGATGCTAGAAGTAAAAACCCCCAAAAGACTTGGATATTTACAGTACTTAAAAAGCACGTAAAGTTCTTTACATCTGTCAGTACAGGACAGCACAGAATATAATGCACCTCTGCTTTCATTTCTTTACATAAAGGAAAAAATAAAAATCAACAGAGGTGTGATATTTGTGTCAGAATGTCTCCAAGCAGTTGGTTGCACTTGCCTGTCAAATTATTTTAGATATACAGCAAGAAAATTACATTTTAACTTTTTTCAGTATACATCTCAAAACATGTTTGTCTCTGCTGACAAGTTTTTATATTAAAACAGTAAAAGTCAGCCTTCTTAAAAAATAAATGCCTTAATGTTAATAAACTTCAACAAAGGGTATGAGGATTCCACAGACTGTCCAAAGTTCACATTCTGTAAGCGTCCATCTTCTGTGCATACAACTACATTACTTTTATTCATATTTACGTCTATGTGGAGTGTTGATATTGTCCTATATAGACTGTTTAATTGTGTATGTAACTCTGCTACTGTTTCGGACAGGAAGGTTACTTTATCTACCGTGGGTAATATAAACATTTCAAAACATCATATGTAAATGTTGTAGTATACATTTCATTCTCCAAAAAGTGGAAAGTGGAATGGAGAGCCCTGCTTGGCCTGAAATACCCACGCAACCTTCCACTGGAGAGACTGATACAGTTGTACTGCCAGTACACGCAGGTGTCAAAGGAAATGAGACACCCTGGCAGCGATAACTGGATTATAGCTAAGCCGTTGTGATGTGATAAGAAGTCTGCAGAATTACCTTAACAAACAAGATCAAGAGAGGAAGTGACCACACGTGCAGACTTGAAGGAAGAGGGAGGAATATCACCAACCGACCAACAAACATCGGCATAATACTCAAGGCCAGCATTGTGAAGACCCCTAGAGATTAGGGCAGACTCATACTGGGCCTTTCCAATGGCAGACACAAATAACCAAGCTCACGTCAACAGAAAAGATTTTGAATCTCTCAGGACCACACATTTTTACTGTAGACGTATGTAAACTGGAAAATGTGCATCAATGAAACTATACAAGTGTGTAAAGTGGTGAGTCCATAGGCGTGGGTGTGTATGCATTGACATGTGTGCGTTTCTGTGAGTGTCCATATGATTACTATGTCACCTTCATAACATTCGTTTTCACACACACACACACACACACACACACACACACACACACACACACACACACACACTCACTGACTGAAACCAATTTATTGTCAGATTAACTCAAAGTTGTACAGACAACAACACACACACACACACACACACACACACACACACACACACACACACACACACACACACACACACACACACACACATACGTATGCATACGCGCACGCACACACTCATACACATGCACGTGCTCGCATACATATATGCAGATCCACAAATGCGTACACATACAAACACTCTTGTGTCTAAACACACACACACACACACACACACACACACACACACACACACACACACTCACGCACAAACACGCACGCATGCGCGCGCGCGTGCACACACACACACACACACACACACACACACACACACACACACACACACACACACACACACATGTACGCACGCACGTGAACACAAATATGCACGCACACGTACGCATGCATGTACGTCTACATGCACAGGCACACATGCGTACGGGCACATAAAGCACACGGACATGTGCACATAGTGCATGTGGGAGCAAACTTTCACAAGCCACAGATCACACATGTGCACACACACACACACACACACACACACACACACACACACACACACACACACACACACACACACACACACAAGCGACGAATGTATTGAAAAGGTCACCCCTTGATGTCGTTTTTAACACGAGTAGGCCACGGTAGGTTGCTTTCTACGGAGTCGAAAGCTTTCTCAAAGTCACTAAAGGTAAGCTGAAGGTTTACACTTAAAACTGCTTTTACATCATGTGTACATGTGATCAGTGGTTGAGTAGCCTCTTCCAAACTCCGCTCGATATTCCCCTGCGATGTTACGCAGCTCAGTCTATTCATGAATCCTGTTTTTACCACTGAACTATAAAGTTTACTGCTTGTATAGCATCGTGATATCCGTCTGTATTACCAGGACCCTCAACATCTACATTTTAGATAAAGGTTCAGTTATCTGAGATGATTGCCTTATCAAACGTATTATCAAACAAAGTAGCAAACAGTTTGAACGCTTTTTCATGAATCAGTGTAAAGAATCATTGACGTGTGTTCGTTCTTCTTTTAACGTCTTTTCACAATGCTGTGATATTAGACGAAAACAAAAATCAACAACAATCAATAAAACTCCCGTCTTCCTATCTCTGAAGCTTCCTACCATGTCCCTTCAAAAATGAAATATTAACAACAATAACATACTCAAAACATTCGTAAACATTTAATCAATCAGCCAACTGGGCTCCGTTTTAAGCCTTTAACAACATCCAGCATAAGGAAGGAAGGAATTCTGTTTTACGTCTCGTCACACATATAGGTGATTGCAGGCGTCTAAATAGCATAGTGTTTACATTTTTAGACTATTATCATAAANAAATGAAATATTAACAACAATAACATACTCAAAACATTCGTAAACATTTAACATATAGGTGATTGCAGGCGTCTAAATAGCATAGTGTTTACATTTTAGACTATTATCATAAAAGAAGAGAAGGGGACGATGCGGTTACATAGAACAAAATAAAAGGACAGATGAATTATAGGACAGTAACTATGAAAAATTAGAGAAAAATAACTAAAGTAATCTAACGTACGATTATGATTATAAAATGTTCCTTAATGGACTTTCCAAAAGGTTTCTTGTTAATTTAACAAGAGAAACAACTGGCAACGAATCTAAAAAGTCAAACACATTAATGCCCCAGTGTCAGCACTTGTATAACCCCATTCAAAGAGGGTTTCGTTAGTTCACAATCAAAAAATCACATGTTGAACTGAAAGATCCCCACAACATACACACTTAACAGTCTGGCAATACTTGGTTCGTAGGGAATTACATAAAAGTCTAAAAGTCAGGCTTGAAACCGGTCAGCTAATCAACACAAAGTTTGACACAGTTTGCTGACGAGGTTTTGATGAGGAACTGTATTGACTCCAGAAATCCCTTTCGATTATATGACTAATTTCCTGTGTGACAAAGGACAGTCAACCTTAATACTACCTAATATATTCTTTGCTCCCCGTTTTGCTGCTCTATCTGCTTGATCGTTAAAAATGAAGGAGGTGTGCGATGGAACCCACGAAAATACAACATTAGTACCTTTCATGTAAAGACAGTGCAACATGTACTTAATCTCAAATAATAATTCCGCTCTGTGTGTATTTTCAAAACAATGCAAACTTTTTATACTGACTGTGAATCAACACAAAACAGGATATTAAATATTGAGACTGGCAAGGAAATTAAATAATTTAATTCCATCAGGACAGCAACAAGTTCAGCTGTAAATATGGAATAACCCTTACCTAAATAATATGATTTTTCAGCTTTGCAATCTGGAATTACAAAGCCAGATCCCGCACTACCATCATCAAGAACTGAGCCGTCAGTGTATACTTTCAAATAGTTAGTAAACTTTTCTTCCATGTCAATTTTGACAGATGCTGCTAACACATGCGGCGACATCGCTTTATTTAGATCAGAAGAAAAAAAAAAAATAACTTTTACTTCCGTTAGTTCCCAAGGGGGTACCGGCGGAACCAGTACGCGAGGCGCTACCTCGTGTGGGTTAATCTTTGATGAATTAAAAACGTCTGAAACATATGAACGAAGCGTCTCTAAATTTGATTTTTTTCTCTGCATTTTTCGAAAAATCAATGTCGGATCGTGTATTTAACTCTTCAAGGTCGTCCACAGCAATTCGTCTCACTACATATTTTGAAGAACTTATTTTCCTTTCTTCATCATGTGGCAAAAGCCTGCTATCTTATAAACTTCAGAGGACTCAGTGTGCACAGGTACACCCAGGGCCAACTTACAGCTTTACTGTCAATTCTTTGAAGTTTCTTTAAATGCGATCGCGGAGCAGAAAAAAAACAAACTTCCTGTCCATAAGTCAGTCTTGATCGTACAAGACTGGTTGCTAAATGTAACAAAACTTTGGGATCCTGTCCCCATGGAGAGTGACTGACAATTTTTTGAAAATTCAAACCTTTAACCGCTTTAGTAACAATCGAGTCAATATGTTTTTTTTCCAGTTTAGTTTTGGTGTAAGTAGGACACCTAAAGATTTTACTTAAAGTTTATAAAAAAGATTCCCGTCCTCCCAGAAAGAATATAGGCAAGTTACTTGGGTTATATCCATTGTTAAAGAGAACCAAATGTGTCTTTTCAACAGAGAATTGAAAGCCGTTCAAATGCATATAACTGTTTAATTTATCCAGCTCATTCGGAAAGAGCTTCTGAATATAATTTATGTGACGTAAATTTGTTTTTTCTTTAAAGATACATTAATCCATATTGCAATGTCATCAGCATATTGAGCTACCTTGGTATATGATGAAAAACATGTATGTAAGTCATACAGCATTACGTTGAATAACAATGGAGGCATTATATAACCTTGTGGAATTCCCATATCTATAGATCTTGAGGATGATAAAGTCACACCAACTTTGGTCATTATGTGTCTCCCACTTAAAACGGATTTCACATAATTGTAGACGTGACCAGAAAGACCAATTTGTTTTAATTTATACAATAGTCGGCTGTGCCACACTCTATCGTAAGCTTTAGTAAGATCAAAGAAGGAAGCAAGGACACTTTTACGTTTAGAAAACTGTTTCTTTAATTTAGTAGTTAGTCGTGTCAGGTGATCAATTGTACTTCGTCCTTTTCTAAATCCAGCTTGATGTGAAGAAAATACATCCTTTTTAGCACAGTAATAGGCCATTCTGAAATTTACTATTTTTCCATGACTTTTCCAGTATGAGACGTGACTGAAATGGGTCTCTATAGCTAGACGTCTCAGACCGAGGCTTGCCCTGCTTTAGAACAGGAGTCACAATAGACGTCTTCGACATATATCGGGAATTTGTCCACATTCCCAACAATTGTTAAATAATTGATGTAAAATCTCTATCCAGTTCTCTGGTAAATGATTTAACATTGTGAAAGAAATCCCATCCAAACCAACTGAAACCTTTTTATTTCCCACAGACGGATAGCATTCTTGACTTCTTGTAAAGATATTGATACATTTATAGTACTATTGTTGTTTGGTACAGGATCTCTATAGTTATCAGTATTTTTTTTTCTTTCAGTCTAAACGACTTTTGCTCATTAGGCAAACATTCCATACAACATGTTTTAACGTACATAGATGCAAATCCCTCCGCATTTTCTTTGGGAGATAGAAATTCTTTACTTGTTGTTTTGATTGGGTAATCCAGCATAAGCAAATCGTTCTATAGCATATCCTTAAAAGATGAATCTGAAACCGTTGAATCACAAATCGAAGTGGGGTAAAAATGATTTCAAATTCTGACAGTGTAGAATAACATGGACAGGTGTTATTTCCTCACCGCAGACGCACTTAACATGACTGTTGAATTTGCATCTGAGAGCATTCAGTCTGAATCTGTAGACCAGAGATGAGTGTGTTCGGTTTTCACACATGAGCTCACCATTGCAGGAATGTATATGTTTGACTTTGAAAATATTCCTCTTTTCAGTGAAATTTACAAAGGAACCTCCTAATAGTTCCTTCACATGATTCCAACAAGTTTTCGTCATTAAGGAATAACTTTCAGATAAAGATAAAGGAATTTTAACATATACAAAATTTTCAAATGTTCATTTCACCCTTTCTAGTTGTTCTGTTCGCCCATTCATTACCAAAAATATTACAATGTGATGGAACCCAAGAGAATGAGATACTAGTTCCGCGCAGTGACAAATAATGGATTGTATGACTAATTTCTGCAATAATATCACCTCTTACTTTTAGATTACAAGACTGTAGCGCGTTCTAAAACAGATTTAGAATCAAACAGTAATAATATCTGAACTAGACTAAAAGGAAGATCAAAGCAGAAAATTCAAACCCATCAAAATAGCAATAAGCTGTGCTGTAAATATTGAAAAATGTTTTCCAAGATGGTAAGCCTTTTCTGCTTTTAAAGCTGGGATTACAAATGCAGCTCCAACCATGTCATTATCTAGTTTAGAGCCATCAGTGTAAATTTTAAAATGGTCCGGGTAGTGCTAAAACATATGAGCTTTTACAGGAACAGATAAAGTGGGACCATCATTTTTCTTTATATTTGTATAATTAGTATCGAAAAAGGCTGATAATAGTTCCCATTTAGGGTTTGCAGTGAACAGTACACGAGATGATATATCTGTCTTATTGATTCCTGACTCTTGAAAAATGTCATAAGTGAAAGTGCCTATTGTTTCTAAAGAGGCAACCGACTTTGCTCTTTTGGGAAACTCCGTGTCTGATTTTACGCACACTTCATCATAATTTGAATTTGGAACTGATGTACTCCTAAGAACATATTTAGATGATGCAAGTTTCATATTTTCTTCAAAAGGTAATATACCAATTTCAGCATATGTTTTAATGAAGATGTATATACTGGAACTCCAATGGCAAGTTTATAGGCTTTACTGTCTATACTTTGCATTTAAAAGGTATTTTTTGGGTAGAGAAGAATACCTCTTGGGCATACGTTTAACTTTGAACGAATAAGTGCTGTTACTAGATGTATAAGAGTGGAAATGTCTTGTCCCCCACTGTTGTTTGCTGACAATTTTTAGGAAGTTCAGACTCTTTTTAGCTTTCATCATTACGTATTCTAAATGCTCTTTCCATGACAATTTTGATGTAAGGATTACTCCTAAAAATTTAACACACTGTGCAAATTGATAACTGACCCCTCCATATTGAAAGAAGGCAACTCTCTTCGATCGTAACCAGAGTCAAAAAGCATCATATGTGATTTCTCTGGAGACAAAGTTAAACCATTCTGAATCATAAAACCAATTATATTATCAAGTGCTCTTTGATACATTTTGTTAGTGTAATTTAGCGATCTCATTGGAGTGCGCGTTTTTTCATAGTCACTTTCATCCATATGCAGATATCATCAGCATATTGAACCAATTCAACATGATTAGACACAGATGATGGTAGGTCATGTGTTAAAATATAAATATTGAAAAGTATTGGTGCTACTACTGATCCTTGTAGAATTTCCATATGAAGTGGTTTTAATTTTGAGTAGTAAGTGTGTCCTATTTTGGTCTGAATTGATCTATCTGCTAGAAAAGTCTTTGAAATAATTATACATGCAACCTGATAAGCCAATGGATTTTAATTTATAAAGTAGTCTAGAATGCCATACTTTATCGTACGCTTTTTTTATATCAAAGAAAGTAGCCAGTACATTTTTCTTCTTCAAAACTGATGTTTAATTTGGGTTGTTAGTTTGGTAAGGTGATCGATGGTTGATCTGCCCTTACAAAAACCTGCTTGATGTATTGGTATGATATTGTTCTTTTTCGCAGTAGTATAGGAGACGATTTAAAATTATTTTTTCCATTAGTTTTCCCAGTATGTGACGTCAGAGCAATAGGCTGATAACTGTTTATGTCTGATTTTGGTTTGCCAAGCTTGTGTATGGGGAAAATAATAGATTGTTTCCATATTAATGGAATATTTCCAGACGACCAACATCTTGGTATGAATTGGTTAGAAAGTTAACAAAATTAGCAGGCAAATGTTTGATTAATTCATTTGATATTCCATCTGGGCCTACTGAAGTTTTTTTTATTTCCATTGGAAAAAAAAACATCTTTTCATTTCTTTTAAGGTGATTGGGGCATTGATAAAATGGCTGTTATCTTCCATTGGATTATTGTATATTTCACTGGAAGATTCTTTTTCTCGAAAAACTCTATCCTTTTCTGACAAGCCCTCTTTGCAACTCGTCATTGCAAACATTTGAGAAAGCTTTGGCCTTTTGTGAGTTAAAAGGTAATTCTTCATTTTTTATATGTACTGGATATTCTGGAAGGCATACTCCATTTTTCATATCCTTCACTTTTTTCCAAACCTTCTGAAGATCTGCATGATGATCAGAAGCTTCGTTTTTACAAAAATTTGACCAATACTGCCGTTTGGCCTGTTCGTTTGCTATTGCTATGTATTTTTGCCTTCTTCATATTTTTGTGTTTTTCTTCATTCTTTTCGTCTTTGAGATATTCATTAAAGGCTTCTTTCTTCAATTGTTTAGCCTCTGCGCAAGCATCGTTCCACCAAACACTTCCTGAATATTTATTCTCTTTCATTTGATTGCACTTCAGTATTGAGGAATCAGCAGCGTACAAAATTATCTCAGTAAATTTTGCATAAATACTATCTATATTATCCAACTGAAGTTCTTCAATATTATTCATTGACAACAATCTTTCAAATTTGTCCCAATCCACATTTCTGTAATTACATTTGGGAATTTTATCTCTTACTGAATCCTGACTTACTGGTTTGTCATTTAAACTGATAACAACGGGAAGATGGTCACTACCAAATGTATCCTTGACAGTATCCATTCACAGCTGCATGCAATAGCTGGTGATATAAGTGACAAATCGATGGCAGATGGCTTATGTTTCGATATATCTGGAATTCTAGTTACACTCCCATTATTGAGTAGATATAAAGCAGAATCAATAACATTTTCGACGAAACGGTTATTGATAGACCTGCTGACAGTGCATTCCTTGTCCCAAAAGCGAGAATGAGCATTAAAATCGCCCACTATCAACCATTTCTCTTTCTGATCCTGAATCGAGCGTAGCCACTCTGTGTTCTGTTCGTCTGGACCAGTTGGCAGATACACAGAAACTATATTCAAAATCAGCGATTCATTAAATTTTACTCTGACTGCACAGGCATTAATGTTTCTAGTATCTGTTGGAAAGGGTGGTACAATTTGCCTGTACTCCAGAACATCTTTGATATAAATAGCTGTGTTGATTTTTCCTTTTTCATCCTCAGATTGGTAGATTGGAGGATAAAAGTAGCCCTTAAGGATTGGGAGTTTCTTAGTGAATACATTTTGAGATTGTAAAGCTAAAACATGATACTTATTTGATGAAAGATGCTGCACAAGATTGTCTAGATTTGTGGAAATTGATCTACAATTCCAGTGCATTATTTGAATAATAGATTGCCTTTCCATTTTCTTCGACATTTTTTTCCCCTCCTGATTAACGCTGTGTTGTCTCCACAGCCTTGCGATTAAGAATGAACTTAATGAGATAAATGAGAAATAGCTAACAATACCAGCAACAGCAACAACAAAAGATAGTTGTGATAAAATAATATAAAAACAACAAAAATGCACAATTTCACAAAAAGTTGACAACAGACTATAGATCTATATAAAATGCTTTGACAAAGAAAAACGTATGCGAATTATAGTCACTCAAGATGGGATAAACAGTGATCTTGACTGAGATTTCACACAAAACTAAATCAACAGGTCTCTTTGTCTTGGTTTAATACCACTGTGTACTCAACACGTCGAACATGTTGAACCAAGGGTCTCTGTATCCAGGGAGGGGCTGGTGTCCTCTGTAAGGTTGATATTTTCCGGCCTGTCGCTGGTTAGACAATCTCACTGTCTTCCTCGCTTCTCCTAGAAGAATTTTCGAACGTGCCTTCCAACATTTCTTGCCAGAACACTTGACCCTTTAGGTGTAGGATGGAGGTTGTCTCTGAGTGCCCAGTTGTTGGTGGGTAGGTTGTTATGAGAAACAAAAGACACGTTCTTGATTCCAAACAGATCTGAGGTTGTTAGACCATTGAAAACCTCTCGCTTAATTCCAGTTTGGGATCTTTGACTGGAGCAACTTTACTAACCACAACCTTCACTTTGGAATGGCTGGTGGCAAAGTCTTTGATAATGGAAGTAAACTCTTCGCTGACATGTCTTGGGTCTTTTTTTTTTCTGTAGGTCGTTAACCCCACAGTGGATAACTACTGCATCTGGTGGTTTTTCGTCAGTGTAAAGATTTGACTGAAGCGCCAAAGTAAGGTCGCTTTGATGTGAATACTCGGCTGTCTCTTAGCCTCAAAACCATAAGAAAGACCCAGTCTGTTCCCATTCACTTCCTTATACACAGAATCATGAAGAATTACGACGTTCGGAAAGTCTTGTTTCTGTTCTTGTTTGGAACTGACTGAGTTCTGTGTTTTCCCTGTCTGATCTTTTGCGTCATGAACTTCTGACGTCATTTTATCTGGGTTCATCATCATCATCATCATCATCATCCAGTTAACGTCCACAGACATCATGTTGACTATTCTGACGCTTATGAATGTGGGTTGACGCAGCACAAAAAAAAAAAAAAAAAAAAAAAATCCAGAGGTTTAATGTAATTTACTTACTCTTGACACAAACATGTCAAGAGTCTTTGCCTCGACTACTGTATCGGCAGGGCATTCCACTCCTTTATTGTGCGTGGGTAAAAGGACCCCTGTCGATACAAGGTTCGGCACTGTAGTTGTTTGAGTTGCTGTTCATGTCCTCTGCGTTGACGGGTTGGAGCAGGAATCATCTGGGATCTGTCCACCCAAACCATGTATGATCTTGAACAGCATGGTCAGTCTGGTGTTCTTTCTTCGCTGTCTTAGGGGGTACCAGTCCAGCTGCTTGATGAGGCTGCTAACGTTGGAGGAGTTGTGATAACGTCCTGTGACAAAACGTGCCGCCCTCCTTTGGACAGATTCCAGCTTGTCCTCGTTTGTCTTCGTGTAGGGGTCCATACAGTACAGGCATATTCCAGCGTGGGTCGTACCATGGCTTTGTAGGCTGTGGCCTTTAGCTGGGTGGCGCTGATCTTTAGGTTACGCCTGAGGAAGCCAAGGTCTTATTGGCCTTTGCACAGATACTATTTATATGTTTGTCCCAGCTGAGTCGTCCGTGATGGTAACTCCAAGGTACTTTGCAGAAGTAACCACATCAAGAGTATGTCCATGTAGATGGTATTCGCTGGGCAATGGTCGTCTCTTTCTTGTCACCGGCAGAGTTGTGCACTTCCCAGGATGGAACTCCATATCCCAGCTCTTCTCCCACTGTTGAAGTGTCTGGAGGTCTTGTTGTAGCTGAGACTGGTCCTGGTTTGTCGTGACGAGTCTATAGACTGCAGTGTCGTCTGCAAACAGGCGAGTCTGTGAGGTGAGCTGATCTGGCAAGTCATTAATATAAGCCAGAAAAAGGCATGGTCCCAGCACCGATCCCTGTGGCACCCCCAGATCTGATCTGACATCTGCCAACTCTGAAGCCGCTCCATCTACAACTACAGCTTGTCTCCTATCACTGAGGAAGCTCTCAATCCACCGGTTGATGTTACCACGGACTCCATAATGGTGTAGTTTGTGGAGCAGAAGGCTGTGGTTAACTTTGTCGAACGCCTTTGCAAAATCCATTATGACAATGTCGGTCTGTGCTCTGCTTTCCATATTCCGAGATAGTTCTTCTGCAAACTCAAGGAGCTGCGTCTCACAAGACCTCTGCCTCCGAAAGCCATGTTGTTGTGGGCAGAGGATGGCGTTCTGTTCTAGATGGTTCATAACTGCATTGACAATAACATGTTCAAGTATCTTGCACGGTATACTCGTCAGTGACACTGGGCGATAGTTTGATGGATTATAGTGTTCGCCTTTCTTAAAGACTGGAGTGATGTTGGCTTTCCTCTAGTCTGCTGGCACAATGCCTGACGTGAGAATGACTGGTAGATATGGTCAAAACTGGAGCAACTTCTGTGGCAATTTCTTTCAGCACTCGAGGTGATATCTGGTCAGGACCACAAGCTTTGAATATATTAAGCTTCAGCAGTAAATTCCTTATACCTTCCTCAGAGATGCTGATGTTGGTAAGCAGGTCACAATCTATTACTTTCATGGGGCATTTTTTTCCTGAAACTCATCAACAGTGTACGTTCTGCCCTCGCTAAATACAGACTGGAACTGAGCATTCAGCACCTCCGCTTTCTCCTTGGGTTCAGACACAAGCTTGCCGTTACTTTCAGCGGTGAGACTCTAGTCTTTGCTGTGCGCTGGTGCTTGATGTATGTCCAGAATTTCTTGAGCGAGGGTATCTCATCAGGTGCAGTATCAGTAAGAGACTGATTGATGTAGATCCAGTACGACCGTCGGAGTTCACGTTGGATGGTACTTCGAAGAAGGCGGAATTCTGCTCGGAGCACCTCAGACCCACTTTTTTTTTCATTTGTTTATATACTCTTGCTCTCCTGTTAATAAGTTTCTTGATTTCTGGCGTCACCCAGGGTTTGTGGACTTGGGGCAGGCCTGTTTATGAGGGATGTACTTCTCAAATGCAGCTGTGTAGGCCTCTTTGAACATGGTCCATAGATCTTCCGTGGAGAGGTTCTTACTACTTCCCATGTTCGCTTGAAGCTCCTTCATGCTTGCCTTCATGCTATCCCAATCTGCCTTTCTATACAGGGGGATCCTTCGAGGGGGCTGTCTGTGCTTCTGCAAGTTGTTGTTCAGCTCACAATAAACTATGTCGTGGTCTGATAAGCCTGGGATCACCTCAACACGGGAGACAAGATGGGGAGTATTTGTCAGGATGAGGTCAAGGGTGTT
>JADBJO010009588.1:0-22500 GCA_016801955.1 Conus betulinus | reverse complement strand
CTTGGAAATCTTGATAAGGTATCCCTCCTTCCAGTCTGCTGGCACTTGCTCCTCTTCCCAGATCTTCTTGAGAGAGACCAAAGCATCTCTACTGTGGTCTCTATGTCTGTCTTCAGCGCCTCTGCAGGGATGTTGTCAGGTCCTGTCGCCTTTCCGTTCTTCAACTGTTTGATGACCCTCCCAATGTCTTCTTTGGTTGGTGCCCCGCAGTCTGTAGGCGGGCCTGAGTCAGCCTCTTCGATGTCTGGAGGGTTCTCTGGCGATGGTCTGTTCAAAAGCTCTTCGAAGTGCTCATCCCATCTGGTCTTCTGTTGCTCTTCTCCTATGAGTTGCCTTCCCTCTCTGTCTTTATTGGTCGTTCTGGTCTCCTGTACTTTCCTGCCAGCTTCGTGGTGGTGTCGCACAGTCCATTCATGTTTCCCTGTTTTGCTGCTTGTTCAGCGTCTGTTGCAAGGTCATCTATATACTTCCTCTTGTATCTTTTCTGATGCTCTTCTTTGCTTGTTTGTTTGCTTCAGCGTGTACTACTGCTTATGCTTTGGCCTTCTCTGCTCTTGTTCAGCTGTTGTTTATTGCCACTTACTTCTCTTTCTTCTGTTGGATCTTGCATAGGCTGTCTCCCGAGATCCATTCCTTGTGTTGGTGCTTATTGTGGCCAAGCACTTCCTGGTATGTTGATGTTACTGCCTCCTTGATCTCCTTCCACTTGACGTCTAGTGTACTGTCTTCCTCTTCCAGTAGTTCTTGCAGTGCTTGAAACGTGTTGCCTAGAGTTGTTCTGTATTCTTGGATGTTGGTGGTATCTTTCAGATAATCAGTGTTGTACGTGTGTCGTACTGCATGCGCCGTCATCCAATTCCTCTTTAACTTCAACTGAAGCCTGGCTACAACGAGGTGGTGGTCTGAAGCCACGTCTGCTCCTCTCTTTGCCCTCACATCCTGCATGGATCTTCTGAATTTCTTATTGATGCAGATGTTATCAATCTGGTTTTCTGCTGTGTGGTCTGGTGAAACCCAGGTGGCCTTGTGGGTGTTCTTGTGGAGAAAAAACGCCGCTACTGATGACAAAATTGTTGAGTGCACACAGGTCTGCTAGTCGTTCAACGTTCTCGTTCATGTCCTCCAGTCCATGGCTTCCCATGATGGTCTCATACCCAGTGTCGTCCTTTCCGATTTTGGCGTTAAAGTCCCCCATTAGGATGATGATATAACTCTGGGTACTTTTCTATGATGGATTGGAGTTTATCGTAGAACTGGTCCTTGTCAGGTTCCTTACTGTCATTTGTAGGAGCATAGCAATGTATTACATTCATGTCGATCTTCTTCTTGGTTCTGAAGGATGCTTTGATGAATCTTGGGCCATAAGCTTCCCACCCAATAAGCGGCATCTGAGCTGTTTTAGACAACATCATTGCGACTCTTTGAATATGGGGGCATTGTCCTCTTCATGTCCTGAGTACAGCAACATCTTTCCCGAGGTCAATCGTTTCTGTCCAGACTGTGTCCTGTGAATTTCACTGACTCCAAGCAGGGTTAGGTTGTAATTCTTCATCTCTGACCTACTTGGAATATCTTTCCTGTCTCATACATGGTCCTGGCGCTCCATGTTCCGATGTTGGCTGCCCTAGTAGAAAGAAAGGTGGTCGGCGAGGTGGCTTCCTGATATTTCAGGCTTTCACCACATGGCGTCACACATCTTCTTGTCGAAGACCCATCCTTCCCAGGGTTGAGGTGTCGATTTGTTCTTTGGTTGGCGTTTTTGTAGTTGTGGTTTGTTTTACGGGGTAGGGCAGCTGGCCCCACGCCCAACTCTCCTCCTTATCCGGGCTGGGGATTGGCATGATTCCCAAAAAGGGTCACCTGGCGGCGAGTTGCAGTGTGGACACACTAAACTGAAAACACACTGTTCTTGATAGACCCTTGCTGGAGACTTCAGGGCTGCCAAAGTATAAAGATTTTAGGGATAAACAAAGGTGGAGCCATTTGGGTAAAGGTAAACAGGAGGAGGTAGGGTCTCTACAACTCCCCCCCCCCCCCCCCCCCTTACCTAGCTGAAATCCTCCCTCCCTCTCTGCAATGTCTTGGGCCCACCATGTGCCTTAAAGACAGGCCTCCATTCCCACAGGGCACATTCTAGCCCTTGAACTGCTCGCCTACTCGTCTGTCAAACCAAACAGGGCTTAGCGTGACGTATTACTTTCATGTGCACTGACAGTATGGTGTGTACGACCTTGATGTTCAGGGATCGTGTAGTACGACACTTTGTCTTGATGTGCGCGCGCATGTGATAAAGGTGGGATTGGAGGGACAGATGTGAGTGTTTGGAGTCTGGGTGGTGAGGGGTGAGGTGGTGAGGGCCCGTGCTTTTTGATTAAAAAAAAAAAAAAATCACCTGTGAACAACATCACCACTCAAGTCAACCACACCAACGTTTCGACGAGACAGCCTCCTCAATGTTCTCCACAAAGGCGGAATTATGAAGAAGATACGACTCCCTAACGTAAACTGTCTTTGACGTCAGTTTCCTGCCGAGCTGTTGTGCCGCTGACGTGGCAGTGGCGGCGGTGGAGGAGCTTCCCCGAGCCTCTGACCCTGCGGTTCCTCGCCGGTTGATGACGTACACCTCCAAGCGCACCCCCCACCCCCACCTCCGCCTCAGCCCCGGCAAGTCACAGCACGCGGGCAGCACGCCCTTCCTGAATCAAAGGTCCACCAGCCACGAGACGCCGGCCAGACAGAGCATGGAGGCCAGGAAGGCGATCCCCCGGATCGAAAACACCTGAGTTCTGGCCTCCTCGTCGTAGTACGGGTAGCGGATCACCGCCAGCAGACCCACCGTCGGCTCCCACGCCAACCAGGAAGGCCGTCAGGGCGCCGTACACGTTGGTATGACGTAGGCAGAGGGATGACGTCAGTTGGGACAGGAGGATGACGAAGACGATGTCGGCGGCGAGGACGGAGAGCACCCAGAAGGTCCTGACGAAAATGGCTAAAGACGTGGTCCTACCTCCGATGAGGATGATGGAAACTCGCTGGATCCAAAGAAGCTCTGTGTCAGAGGCCTGAAAACGTGAATGGACTGTTTAGAAGTAGTTTGGCGAGCGCACATGCTACAATGTTTGAGGCAAACCAAAAAAGTAAACAAAAAAATAAATAAATACCCCCCCCCCCCAAAAAAAAAAAAAACAGAAAAAAAAAAAAAAAAAAAAAAAAAAAAAAACAAACAAACAAAAAAAATCATGCATACACACACACACAAACACACACACACACACAACACACACACACACACACACACACACACACACACACACACACTTTTTTTCCCGTTATCTCGAGTCGTGCCATCTTCGTGGATAAAAGGTGGATAATCGTATTCCTGAACATCACTGAAAACATATCAAGACTCTTGTCTCGCCTTTCTCTTCTTTCTTTTTTTTTTTTTTTCTTTTTCGTCTGTATTCCTTTCTTCTTGATGTGGTGGCCTAGAGAACATTTGGTGACCCTTAGGACATTTGGTAAAACTTGGAGACATTAGGTAACTTCAAGGACATATGGTAACCTTGAGGACATTTGGTAACCTTGAGTATATTTGGTGACCTTGACGACATCTAGTAACTTTGAGGACATGTGGTCACCCGGGGGACATGTGGTAACTTTGAGGACATTTGATAACCTTGACATCTGGTAACCTTGAGGATATTTGGTAATATCTGGGAACATTTGGTAACCTTGAGAACTGAAGCTTGAGGACACGTGGTGAACATGAGGTACTTACAGACGAGTGGTCATTTGATGACCTCTGGGATACCTGGAGCCTTAAGAGCACTTGGTATATTTGTGACCTTCCACCACAAAACCAGTCTTAACTCGATTTTTGAAAGTTCTGAGATATAACATATTTTAAAATCTACAGATTTTGTTCTGATTAATGTGATATAAAAAATGAACGCTATAGGGCAAAAATAAGAAAGTTATGGTCATTTGAAGTGGGTTACTGTGCAGACGGCCATTTTGAGAAAACGGCTTCTAAAGTTTTTGCTATCATCTCCAGCATATTTCCTTAGCAACGGCATCTTACTTTTGACCATACTTCCCAATATTCACATGATGCAATAATAGGCATATGTGCAATGCCAGAAAATGAAATTCACGTTCTGGTTGCTTGCTTTATACAATATTTGCCTTTAGAAAAATTGGCAAGAAAAATAAAACAGTGATGAAATTAAGAAAAATGACAATTTGCTTGCCTTGCATGAACGCATTCGTGCCCTGGCTAGCATCCCTCCATCATCAGGAGTTGCATCTACATCCAATGCCATGGAAGAAGAATTAGCACCGCCTCTACATTCTTCGACATGGACGAGTGATGTGTCAATATGTTCAGTCTCCTCAACGGTGTGGCACGAGGCCTCGTCGCAGTTCAAGTCGGAGATTTCTTCATCATCGGACAGGATTTCTTTGGGCCCAGAGTCAGAAACGAAATATTCCGTGATGAGATTACTCAACTCTTGTTGGTCGGGTAAATTTCCTGATTTACAGGAATTCAACAAGTTTGCTGGTCTTGAAGTGGTCGACATTACGAAGCTTTGAATCTTCTCTGCACAAACTTTGTCTCCGGAAGTAGCAAGGTTTGCCCGGTTGTGTGCGCTCGGCCAATGGGAGAGGCGAATTGCAAATCTGTTGCCAAGGCAAAAAGCGTTCAGCCTTATGATTGGTTGAAAATTGGAAGTTTGTGTACGTCACATCTTCCCTATTTAGTACAATGTGTTAGCTTATTTTTAGATGACACACAGAGAAACCGGGAGAGCGTCACACACGCTTTCGAATGGTATATAACACGATGGGCTTCTGTAAAGGTTGCGTTAAGTTTTAGGCGAGTGAAAATGGGTTATTTTGCGTTAAAAGAAGTTCATTTTGATTCGAGATTAGGCTTTAGATATGAATTTTAACTAATTTCTTGGTTGTTTTGGAGCAAATGGGTAGTGCCACATGAAAGTTTAGGGTGTAAGGAACACATTTCTGCACAAAGAAAAAGTCAAAATGCCCCAGGTAGATCCTCACCAGCTATTTTCAGCTGCAGCCGTGAAGGCCGCGCGAGTGAAGACTAGTTTCGTGGTGCCGGGTCACATTTGACGTTACAGACACTTGGTAACTTTGCAGACACTGCAGAACACTTGGTAGCTTTGCAGTCATTGCAGAAGACTTGGTAACTTTGCAGTCATTGTGGAACATTAGGTGACTTTGCAGACATTGTGGAACATTTGGTAACCTTGCTGTGATTGCAGGACACTAGGCAACTTTGCAGTCATTGCAGAACACTTGGTAACGTTGCATTCAGTTCAGAACATTTCGTAACATTGCAGTCAGTGCAGAACTTTGCAGTCATTGCGGAACACTAGGCAATTTTGTAGTTATTGCAGGACACTTGTTAACTTTGCAGTCACTGCAGAACACTTGGTAACGTCGCAGTCAGTGAGAACACTTGGTGACCTTGTAGTCATTGCAAAACACTAGGCAGCATCGCAGTCACACCCGGTCAGCTCAAAGACATTTAGCAACCCTGCTGTCATTGCGAAACGCTCAATAATCTTGAAGCCACTTGGTAACCTCGCACTCATTGCAGAACACTCAGCAACCTTGCAGTCATTATGACATACTTGGTAACCTAGAAAACTCTTGGTGACCTTGCAGTCACTGTAGACTATTTGGTAATCGTGAAGACACATGGCAGATTTGCAGTCATTGTGGAACACTAGGTAACCTCGCAGTCATTGCAAAACACACGGTAACCTTGCAGTCATTGCAGTGTACTTGGTACCTTTGGAGTCGTTGCAGAACACAGTAATCTCGCAGTCATTGGAGAACACTTAGTAACATTGCAGTCATTGTGGAACACTCAGTAACCTTGCAGTCATTGCAGAATACTTGGTACCTTTGGAGTCATTGCAGAACACTTGCTACCTTTGCAGTCATTGTAAAACACTTGGTAACCTTGCGGTCATTGCAGAACACTTGGTAACCTTGCAGTCATTGTGGAGCACTCGGTAACCTTGCAGTCATAGCAGGATATTAGGTAACCATGAAGACAGTTTGTAATTTTATGCAATGAACGCTTGTGACCTTGAAGTCACTTGATCTTCTTGAGGACACCCAATCACGGTGAGTTGTACGTTTGGTTACCGTGAAGACGCTAGGTAATCGTTGAGACACTTTTGATGACTTGAGAGCGCTTGATAACCTTGTGGTCTTTAAAAGACACTTGGTAATCTCGAGGTCACTAGGTAGCTTTGCGGTCACGTGAGGATACTTGGTCATCTGGAGGTCACATGATAACCTTGCGGTCACTAATGGACATTGAAGACTCATGGTAACCTTAAACTTAGGTGATACATATGGGGTCATTTGAGGATACAGGATAAACTCAAGAACACTGGGTAGGCTTGAGGTCACAACGTTCTCTGACGAATGACGCTGTACCCCCTTTGTCCAAAGTTTATTAATCATCGTCTAGAGACCGCCGTTATGAATGTTATATCTGATTTTTGTTTTCGCAGCCAAAATTGTGTGGTCAAAAAAGCAAAACGTGGACCTACCTGCTGCACATCCCTCCTAAGGGGAGAAGCCTTGAATTTTCTTTGCTTATCGTTTGAGTGTGTTTTTTGCTTGTTTGTTTGTTTGTTTGTTTTTGTTTTTGTTTTATTTGTTTGTTTTGTATGTCTCTGTTGCTGTTGTTGCGTTACTTGATTGGTCGTAATTGATTCTTGCTTTTAAGTTGTGAGAGGAGAGCACAAATAACAGAAGCGCTTCCCCATCTCTCCCGTCATAGATGTCACTTTTTGGAGAAATCTTGACAGGTTTGGAAGAAGCGTGCATCTTGTTAGTCGTTTACTTTTTACTGCCAAACGTGCCTCCAACGTAACATAATCATCTGGAGTACTGCATCATTGGAAATAGCGACAGTGCGCTTTGTATTTATCAGTTAAGCGAGCATTTGAAAAACCTCATCAAGAAAAACTGTAAAAGAGCACACACAAAAAAAATTGTTATGGTAAATAGAAGAGCAAGAGCTTTCAGTGAATTATGAAAAGTATCACCAATTTTAACCTTCTCAACTCAGCAGTTTTCTAAAGCTAAAACACACTAAGTAGTGGTCATTTGAACAAACAAAAATGCGTATAATTACTTTGGATGGGTACGATCGTGGGAGGGGGTAGGGGGCATCATGAATATAAGGAGAATGGTGAGGGGAAGAAAAGGGAAGGGAGAGGAGGGGAGGTAATACAGTGGCTGGATCACTTACACCAGATCAAAACCAAGGTTAAACACGATCGGGCGTATGATGAGCAGGTTCTGCCCTCTCTTGATCACATCCTCCTAAGTCTACCCAGTTGTCAAAGGGCACCTGGCTCCCCTTCAGAGACTGGGCAGGTATGTAACGATGGTGAGGAGGTAGGCAGCGCTGTCATCAGGCTGGACTCCAGAGATGTTAATGTCTGTAACTCCTCGCTCCCTAACGACTCACCTGTACCTTTTGAATCCCATTTTGTGACCCATATCCACAGAAAAGGATATCGCTGTGAGTTGTCGGACCCTATTTGAGTTGGCGTAGCAGTTACCACCCTTGTCTGTGGTTTCTTCGTCTGGTGAGGGAGAGTATACATTCTGACTGTTCTTCTGATCTTTCAGAGGCGATTACTGTTTGGAGTGGAATGGGATATAATCATGGCTGAGCCTGATTTCCGGGTTTTTTTTATCTACTTTTTAACATTTAGTTTTCAATGTGACGTGAATGTTAAATGAAAAGAAGCTGACGTAGACAGCAAATTGTTTGAACGTCATCTCTGTTTTAAAAAGAAAAGCTACTATGCCATCTAACCAAACACACAAAACAAATTACTAGAAAAACACGACGCGTTTCAACCACTTTGGTCTTCTTCAGACAAGTCTAACAACATTCAAGACAATGAAAAGGAAGAACGAACAAACACTTATCTCCTCCAATTGGGCGCAAAATGGCAAAATGTGTTTGTCTTGTAATTGGTTTCTTTTGTTCAGTAGCATATTAATTTTGCTGCTCAGATTGGTTGATTTCTCCAAGCAGTAAACTGACTTTAAAACTGTCATTTGTGTTTATTATTCTCGCCTATCTTTTTTTTTTTTGTTTAGTCTATGATATTGGTATATGCTTTGACTATATGACTTGTCTAAATCTGTCAGCTGCTTTGTGATTGGTAGGAAGATCAATGTGAATTCCTATGTTGTTTTTGTCAAAAATTCTGGTTCACATGGACAAGGGGTAGCCAGCTGTCTGAGAAGAAGGGTTTGAGGCCATACTGGTTCTGTCTCCTGTACTCCATAAGTGCGTGGAGCTGTGAACTTCCTGACTGTCTGAGCCTCTCTACACCCTGACGTAACATGGAATCATCAGTGAATCATTCCATTTACACCCATGGCCTTTGAAACAAATGAGCCATCTGATGTAACCCAGAATCATCCGTTAATCAATGCATTTATGATAATAGCCATTGAAGCAAATGGACCATTTTTGTTCTTTGCAGATCTGTTTAGTGATTTGTCTTCATGCATGTTTTTCAGGGGTTTTTTTTTCTTTTCAGATGTATTTGCAAAACTTGCAAAGTTTCTTTATAATATTGTGGATAAATGCGTTCAAAGACCATTTCGAAATGCGGGAGTCAAACCATATATACCTATGTCTCTTCCTATGATTTGTTCATCAGCTAGATACGTTGTCCTGTGGACTATTGTTTTTTAAGATGTATTTCCATTTTTTTAATCATTTTTCTTCAGGTGCATGCAATTTTGTTTTTTTAAACTAGGATCAATTCTTTCATTGCAGTTTCTTTATATCTCGCAGTTGATTATTTTCACAGATCTATTTATTATGTGTTTCTTCATACGCTTGGGAATAGTTTACATCTTTAGTCCATTCATGTGTAGGCATGATTGAGTATATATATATATATATATATATATATATATATATATATATATATTATCACTCTCTCTCTCTCTCTCTCTCTCTCTCTCTCTCTTTCACACACACACACACACACACACACACACACACACACACACATACACACACGTTAGCGCACTCATGTACACACACACACACACACATGCACGCACGCACGCACGCACGCACGCACGCATTCACACACGCACACGCACACACACACACACACACACATACACACACACACACACACACACACACACACACACATATTCCCAGAGAGAGAGAGAGAGAGAGAGAGAGAGAGAGAGAGAGAGAGAGACAGAGACAGAGAGACAGAGACAGAGACACAGAGAGAGACACAGAGAGAGATGGACAGAGAGACATATAGAGAGAGTTTTCATCCTGTCCTGATACACAGTGCAAGATTGATTTTCCAAGCCCTGTGCAATCTGTCAGTTGTGAAGAGGAACATATCACGTGGGCCTCTTTGTTGGCCACTGACAGTGCCTGGTCATGGCCTGTGCTCCACTCATCCCTTTGTGCCTTTCTTGCCTCTGTGTGAATCATGCGATTTGGTCGCCCTAAGGTTTTGGCCTGCTACGAGAAGGGAATCGTGCATACAGCCTTATTTCAGTGTGCTATCGGGGATTTATTGTCCTAAGTTTGTCTGGGTACATTTTGGCTTTTTTCCAATAAGGCGTTTGTGAATATCATCGATTTAATGATCTTCACCTTAGGGCAACCAGCGCAATAAAGGGTTTTATGGCAACCAGCCTATTTGGTAAAATATCTTTTTTTCGAAGGGGGTTGTTTTGAAAAAAAGTTACACATGAACTTCTTTAATCACACATTAACTATTTAAAAAAACAGAACAAAAGGGCTTTGTAAGTCTTTTCTGTAAACCGTCGATCTTGCCAGATATACGCACACACTCACAGTCAAGCTATTTTTAGAATTCAATCGTGGCTTGAGAAAGCGAGCATTGAACGAGACCCAAATCTGGGCCAAATCCGATCATTCCTTTCGTACCTCCTTTCAATTTACTTGTAAACTTTTAACACTTTGGGAGGTTAAAACTTTAAATAATGGGAAAAAATTAGTGTCTGGCAATGATTTTTGACACTGATACTTGTATTCTTTACTGAAACATGGAACGTCCGTATCTCGATGTTTAATGAGATTGGGGTGCGTAAGGATTATCATCAAGATGGCGGATGTGTGGTCTTCGCTACGAGTGTTGTAGAGATTGCCTGGTTCAAGACCTTCGACAACAAGAAGATGTAAGTAATTTTTTTTTTGTAAATTGGGCTTTGTGTGTGTGTGCATGTTTATATTATCATTATTGCGTCGAGCTTAAATTAATCTTTTCTGTCACTGCAATCTGAATCAAATCGTTAGATTCGATTCAGTATTATACTCGTAACACTGCGCTGTCTCAGTAGGCCCTAGAAACTTATGCAGCATTGTGCGTTGTTACAGGAAGAAAAATAAGTAAGTACTGAAACGGAACGAAAAAAAAAGTTGAATTAAAAATAGTAGTCTTCTCGATGTTTCATGACTTGAGCCAGGCCAGTCCGGCTACCGGCGCCCCCGCGAGCAAACCCCGACCGACACAACCAAAACTTCACAGCCCCAGTACTGGGCGTGTCAGCAGCCAGGCACTATGCAGTAGCCCGATGCCAAAGTTTTAGCTTCTTATTCCTCTTCTGCCATTTGAGGTTGTTAGTTCTGCACCTCACCCATAGTTTTCGTTCAGACAGCAAATCCATGTGCGTCATCCATTGTTTCCACTGGCACAGCATGGCCTACTACTGAATCAGAATGTGCTTTCATGTGTGCCTAACATTTTTGTGCAAGTTCGCAAACGGGGCCTCGGTTTTGAGTCTCATCCTTCCTGGGGGACGTTTTTTTTTTCCATAGCTGATCATGTCAGATTCCCATTTACACCTGGATGGAATGGGAAAATAAAGTATTTCCTAGGGTCACACCCCTGTGGTCAAAGTTTGAATTGAACTGATAGTTTGCACAGTGATGGATCACGAGCTCGTGACAAACCCAGCTGAGCCACAGTGGCTCTTGTGACATTAAATATCAGTGGAAATGTTTCTATTTTCAAGTACTTCATGGGTTAGGGTTACAGAATTAAAAAGCAAAAGAGTTTCAAGGAGGGGCAGTGCCGGCTGGGGTTCATCCCTGACTTAAGACTTTGGGACCTCTTGAATTGTGGAAGTGGTAAACTAGCTTCTTTCAGTTTTCAGTAATTGATGACTTGACACCCACAGAAAATAGTAAATGCTGAGATTCAGTTTGAAGACTGTAAATAAAGGTGCGAGTGGGATAGTGGGTGGGTGGGTGGGGGTGTGTCATATTCCTGTAAGTCACAGTGTTTGTAGGCCTCCAAGAATACGACAGGCCTAACTAAGCATTTGTGACATTAAGCAACAGTGACAACTTTCTTCTTCTTCTTTTCTTAGACCTTCTTCATCTTATTATTAACATGTAAAAGTTTTGACTAACCATGTTTTATTAATTCTTTGTAAAGTGAAAAGGCTATTCTCAATCTCTGAGTCAGAGTGACCAGTGTTTAATGCCTACTGATTTCATTTCAGATTCAAGATGGCTACTTTTGATGAGGTTTTTAAGCTTCTCAAGAGCAGGTAAGTTTAAAATTGCTCAAATTGCCTTTTTTTTTTTTTTTTTAAACTCATTTAAAAAAATTAAGGTCAGCAGCAAAAAAAACAAGGGTAGGTTGGATTGCTGGAAACATACAATTCTTTTTTTGTTTGCTAATGGAAAGTCTTATAAGGGGTGTGTGTGTGTGTGTGTGTGTGTGTGTGTGTGTGTGTGTGTGTGTGTGTGTGCGGAAGGGGGGGGGGGGATATCATTGATGTCTAGGACTGATAACCTTGCATGTGACAATTTAAGATTACTTCAACACATATTGAGTTACACTTTATTTTTGAAGAATTTTGGATGGATAATCTGTATACTAAGACAGTAGTACATGTTTGTAAACCTATGTTTTGAATTATTTCAGTGCCTAGACACCTTATTGCATTAAACCATATTCCTCACAACATTTCTGGAGCACATTGATGTTTTCCTCAAAATTACAACTTTCATAAATTGAATGTCCGTATCTAGCAAATCAATAGCACACTGTAAGCGAGGGAAAAACTATTTAATGTAGAGCGAAAGATGCTCTCTTGCAAAAGGAGACAATTTACTGTATGGAGATGCTCTTGGGAAGGGCGAAGATTTTACTGTAGAGCAGCCAAGTAAATAAGAGAGAGAGGGAGAGAGAGAGAGAGAGAGAGAGAGAGAGAGAGAGAGAGAGAGAGAGAGAGAGAGAGAGAAAATGTGTATGTGTGTGTGAGAGAGAGAGAGAGAGCACATGTGTGTGTACATAGAATTCAATTCCCGGCAAAACGGGTTCGTCAGCTAGACTAAATGTAATACTGAAAGGATGATTTTTCTGCTGAAAAAAAAAAAAAAGAGAGTATTAACTAGCCAGTCAGGTAGAAAATATTAATAAATGCAGGGAACAAAAAATAATCCTTCAAAATTCTATGAAAGATTGGTGTTGATTTTGTGTATCTGATAGGACAACTGAGAAGTTTTCCAGCTCCTGTTTCTTTTATTTCATTCTTTTTGACTGCTGAGGCTTTCTTATTAAGCCTGCTTGGCCTATTTCATTGCAGGTTTTGTCTGCATTTTAAGTTTGAAAAAAAAAAAAACAACTGCTGGAAAACAAGGTGCCTTCCCCTAAACCTCACACCCTATCTTTCAGTCAACAAGAATGTTTAGAGACAATAGTTGTAAATATGTATATATATATACAGCGGAAAGTTGTTGCAAAAAATTCTCGGTAGACAAATCACGGTAAGTTCTATTTTTAATATGAAGTTTCATGGTATTTCTGAATTTCTTTTAATTTTAAGAAATGAAATTAATCACTTTCAATAAACTACTGATATTTCAAAACAATATTGTAATTTTTTTTTGCAGCAGGATAATCCGTGCGGACCCAAATGATGAAGATTATGATGCACCGGCCAATGTGATAGTAAGTAAGTACCATAAAATCCCCAGCAAAATGCCCACACCCTTCTGCATGGATTGTGGGCAAGTGTAGGGGTGGTCGTTTGCTATGTTTGTACCTGAAAATGCATTCCCGTTTTCAATAGTGTATGCGCTACATTGTTATTTTGTTAAGTTCTAATACAAAACATGAACCTAACAATGTGCTATGGTGATTAACGGTAGGTGGAAGCAATGCTCTTTTCATGTCGAGCCCCAGATTTATGTTGCTGCATTTTCTTCTGCTTTGTGTTCCTGGAACACCCAATAAAAGACACCAAAGAATGCCTCATCTGTCATGTGCTGGAACATGAAAAACATAGGAGGAAATTCTATCAAAGTTAGAGTGGACATGGTCAAAGACATGGAGTTTCTGTGGCTTCAGTTTTGGGGGCAATGGTTAAAAAAAAACAACAACAGAATCAATGGAAGAAAGATTTTCTAGAAAATACAGAGACAAACTGGAAAAAAGAGACAGGGCAAAAAAAATGGGATGCATCAGAGATGAGAGAGAGAGAGACAGTAGAAATAGTATTGAGGGCCAGTGATGGGCCTCGCGGGCCCTTGGATGCACCATCATTTTCTTATATCTTGATTTTCAGTGTTGTTTTGGTGATGGTTTGCAATAAAGGAATTACCAGTATGGTTTCTATCAAATTCATCATGATTTTTTTTTTCATTGTCTGGTTTTCATCCAGAATATTTTTAACGTCTTATTTTAAATAGTAAATGGTTCCAATGTAAAGACAGACAGCAGACACATCAGAGACAGGCAGATGGGTAGGGAAAGACATTGAGATAGGCATACAGAGAAAGATTAAGAGAGAGAGAGAGAGAGGTGGGGGGGGGGGGGGGGGGGGGGGGGGGGGGGGAGGCACACAGACAGAGAAACATGAGTCATAAAGTAAGCCAACTGCAAGAAAAATGTGTGTGGCCGTTTGCTAAGTAGTGACTCCTCTGCATAACTTCTGGCCCAAAATAGGGGATGGGTGTTTTCTAGGTGCTGGGCATTTGCTTGGGAATTTACAAGGGATGTTACACTTACAGGATGCATAATTATGCAGTGCAGCTCGCCGCACACACATGCATGCATGCACACGCACACACACATATGCACACACGCACTCTCTCTCTCACACACACACACACACACACACACACACACACACACACACACACCACACACACTTGTTCCGTCCATCCAACTACCTGATGCAGAGTGATCACTAACTCAAACCCCTCCCATCCTTGTTCCTACCTACCCATTTATTCAGATAATTCTCCTCCTCCTTCCATATTTTTTTTTCAATTTCTTTAAATCCAAACTGAGATGAAACAACAGAATTGAATTGTTTTGATTTAATGGTTACAAAGAAGAGATGTTTTAAATGAGAGGGGATATTATAATGGGGCAGGAATGGAGAGAGAGAGAGAGAGAGAGAGAGAGAGAGAGAGAGAGTGAGGAGGGGCGCAAAAGAGATACCATATTGACTGCAGCAGGAGAAGATGTACTAATTTGTAATAACTAACTATGGATGTCCAGATGGAATCCAAGGAGATGGAGGACAAGATGGAGTACATGCAGAACATGGGAGTGTTGGCTGCATGTCCTCCACTGACTGCACATTTGACCTGGCTGCTGCATCCCAACAACAGTCCACTGATTTCAGGCACCGAGGTGTTTCAGCCAACATGACACCTTGCAGACGCAGTAAAGGTGAGTTGTTGTTCCACAAAAATAGGCACTGTTTATAACCACTATGTGTGTGTGTGTGTGTGTGGAAGATGGCTAGAGATGGGGTGGAGATGAATACTGTTACTGCATGAGTTATGTGGGAAAACACATAAATATTGCTGGTGGCTCAGTGGTAAGCAGATACCGGAATGTTTACTACCAACCCACAGGAGGGTGAAGATGGCTTACAGAAGCATTTCAGACAACTAGCACTTTAACACAGCATACCTCCTTGTCAAGTGCTATGACTACTAAAGGGCTACAGGCTTGACACTCTCAATAAACTGGGTGATCATGAGTCAGTATGAAACTGCAGCCAGCAGTCACTTAGTACTTGCACTCAAAGCTAATTCAAACCTGGATGTGTAAACTGATGTAAAGTACTGATGAAATTAATTATATAACAATCATATGGCTGTAGCAACATGTTTTCTTTGCTGTACCAAAAGTGAGAGTGCTATCTATGTCTGTCTTGTTCTTCCTCCTGTACTTGTAAAATAACATTACTGACTGTGGAGTGTGTTGAGGTTTGGTAAGTCATAAGAGTTGAAGGTAGACCAAACCACATTCCCTAATATATATTACAAGTTTCAAGCCGTCATCTATAGATCATGCCATTTATGTGTGGCACATTGCTCACATGTCAATGTCTTGTCTCAAATTCTCTATCAACACTTCTTTTCTGCAGTAGTTTCATGTTTGTAATGGTTTGCATTCTTAAGAAATGCACTATCATTATCATCATTATTAGTCTTTCCCATCAAGTTGCAAGCATTATGACTGTTTGCAAAAAGTTAAAATTACTGTCAAATTGCTATAATTAGTCTGTGCTTTTCATGTTTCATACAAGTGATGAATTGCTGTTTTCATCATTGGTGTGGGAGGTGGTGGATTGTGTGTGTGTGTGTGAGGAGGAGGGGGGGGGGCAGGGGGGGGGGGAGGGGCAGGGGAAGTGTGTAGAGGTAGATGGATGCTGATATACATAGTGCTCTTTTCTTCTTTGGATAATCACAAGGACAGTCCAATTAAAAGTGTGTACTTTATTTATTTACTAACAAAACTGTCTTACACCTTTACAGGCTGTGTCCAAGTTGCTTCACCACCTCTTTCAAAAGTATGGAGAGAGCCCAGCTGCACTGAGGAGTTTCCCTTCCAGAAAAGTTCAGAGAAAAACCAGACCCCCTGACAGCACAACATGCCCATCCAAGCAAATGCGAGGCACTGGCTACTTACATGGCAAGATACTGTGATTGGTTATACCAAATGAACCTATGAAGACCTGGCTCAAGACTGACCTGGCTCAAGACTGGCTGAGGGAGGGATTTTGGTTTTAAACATTTACTTGATCCTCAGTTACTCTTACAGTCTGACAGCATTTGTGCTACTGCTGCTAAAATGATCATTATTTCACTGCATCTGACCCTGGTGTGATAAATGAAAATTGTTCATAAATCATATCCTTGATGCTGGCTATTTTGTTAGAACACAATATATTGAAGGAATCAGACCAAATTACTTTGTGGGTTCCCATTGTTTTTATGTCTTCTATGATATTAAAACTTCCTAATGGCAACAAACACTTACCAAATGGTCAAAATTATGACTGACAAAGCCCAACACAACACCTAGTTTAGTTACTCCTGCACCTATGAACCAACCAGGCAATAATGTTTACCTATTTAAGTATTTTATGCAATTTTTGGTCCTCTCAAAACACTCAATTTAGTGATGGCAATCATCCATGAATGAAAATGAAAGGAAAATTACAGTAGAAATAGCAGTTAAACACATTTCCAGTGGAAAGGAATCAGATGCATGATTGCTCTAAAAATTACCTTTGGCGCATCATGGGTTTCCCAGCAGCACAGTACTTTCAGGACTAGTAAGGCTTTTTCATTTTGACCTCTGCATGTTAAATACTGCAGCGCCCTTTACAGGGCTCAAGCAAAAAAGGAAAAGCCCCATGAAAAGTTGTCATTTCATCCATGAGATCCCCTCCATATATATTTGAGTGACTTATTATGATCATGCCCTGTTCTGTTTCATCATCAGTCTCTAATGTAGTACTCAATGTTACATTTTTGATTCTGTGTTTGTATGTATGTTTTTTGTACAAACATTATGATTTAATGTCTGTGTGTGTATTTTGTAATTTGGATAATTTGATCCTGTTTTCAACTTTTTACTACTTTTTGCACGCCTGATATGCCACTGCGCCTTATCTAAGGCTTTTACATTCCTTTTGTTCAAAACTGGTGGTGTGTGCCTAATAGTAATACAAAGAAGCGCCTTAAAGTCCCAAGAGTACAGAACCTTTTTTTACTTTTTTACAAACACACACACAAAGAGAAAGAATGGCGGAAATCCCAAATTTCTCCACCATACAGAAGTCATCCTTTCTGATAAATCGCTTAAAAAGGTGCGAGTCGCTTGCGTGCAAAGCTGACATTCACAGGCAAACAGATTTGGTAAACAAAATTTATTTAGACATTTCAACTGAATCATAGCACCAAGATGCGAACGTTATGGAGTGGAACACTTAGGTTCTATTTTTTTTTTTATTCCAATACCCAATTATTTTTTTTATCCAAAAATTCTTAAAGAGGACAAAAGGTGGAAAAGGGGCAGGGTGGGATAGGGAGAAAACCATTTCTATCTGATGACAATGCTTTTCATACTGTTTAGCAGACAGAATAACCACCACATCAGTCTTCTTCATGAGTGAGCAACTTTCATTGTTTTAGAGTAATGCCGCTTGGGTCATAGATGACGAAACAAAAAAAACAAAGAAAAAAAAACAAAAAAAAAACCCTAAAAAGAAAAAAAAAAAATACATACAAAAAGAAATCAGGAAGTACATTGCTACACTAGGGAAGAAGTCTTAGAAATCCTATAAAATACAAATGTAAGAGTACACACACAAACACACACACACACACACTCTCTCTCTCTCTCTCTCTCTCTCTCTCTCTCTCTCTCTCTCTGTGTTCAGTCCAATTCAGGCCACTGGAATCCACAATATTTTTTCTGACTGGAAATGTTCATGGATCTTGTGAACACAGCAAGATGGAAGGGGAACATGGATGTTTCTGCCCAGAATTCCAAAGCACCACCACACAAGCTGCCTGTAGCCAATGTACCGGTATTTCCTGTGGAAGAAAGTTGCATTTGGTCAATGATGGAGGAAAAAAAGTAGCAAGAAAACGTAGGTGTATTTCAGTTCACCTAAGCTCTAAACAGTTTATCTTGCTGTATTGACCGGGCATGAATAACTACTGTACAGTGTATACTATAACCCTAGAGCGCACAATGCAAGAGACATGAAAGATGTGAATGTAGAAGGATATTTCCTGTCCATATCAGAGACTGCTTGCAGCTTCTTCTACTTCAGAGTATCTGAGGAACAGCAAAAAGATGTTGTAGGGAGAAATATTGAAGCAGTAACTGAGTAAGCTCCTGACATAGACACCTTCATTCAAATTTCACTAAAGTTAGAGAGCTTCTACCTAAACACAATGAGAACACAAGCCATATCATTCACTGAATAGAATGGAACTTCACTTGGCTTTATACAAATACAGATGCACATGTAGTCACAAAACACACACACACACAATCAGAATTAGTACTCAAGGATTTTTTTTTTTTTTCGACATCACAGAGCTCTCATATTGTATGTCCGTCATGTCTTGGTAAGTCTTAGAAGGCAAACAACAAGCTGACTAGGGTAGGGACATTTAAAATCTAACCACTGAAACCCTGTGATAAGGGGGCCCCCTTTACTAGAGTACACCATTTGATATCATGTACCTTCCTGTGCCCTTTTCACTTTCATCCCTCTCACAGCTGGATGTGTCATTTATTACTTTCTAGGTGTCCCTTTAACACTCCTTTCACTCAGTAAATTACTGGCACATACAAGCAGATTGTACAACTTACTCTTCTGTAAAAGCCCTCATCTGCCCATGCTCCTGTTTGTACTGATGACAGGCAGTTTCCCAGAACATCAGGGTCAAGGCACACAGTCTGGAAACCACGAACAGCAGTGATACACTCAGCTGGCTGACCTCTCCACCTTTTTCCACTTGCAAGGACCTGAACAGAATGATATCACAGTCTTAGGGCACATGCTGACCTGTCACAGCTATTTATTTATGACATGTGTATGCAGAGTGAACTAGAACAATTGTATGTTACATCATTATCTGCATGACAGCCACACTGGAAAACTTTGCCACTGACCAACAATACAGTCCATATTCGAACTGGGCTTCCTTGTTACCCGTATCAGTCACTATAACAAGTTCAAAAAATTTAGGTAAAACCAAGTCATTGTGTTTGTTAATACATTGTATTAACCACCCATGTACACATACCAACTAACTCAACTGAAAACATCACCTTTGCTTGTACCAGGGATAATCAGTCATACAAATTACTTCTCTAGATTCCAAATGTTCCTACTCTAAATAAATTCAATAATGTCACCTTGATCTAAGACAGAATAATTCTGACATCTTATTATTATCACCTACTGATCTCAACTCTTACTATGACAATTTTGACAAACAAAAAAGACTGAGTAACATTACAGAATCTTTCAAAATAAACAAAAAACATATAGTACTACTAGTATCTTTGTTGTATTATCAGGTATTTTGGACGATTCTATAAAACTGCAGAATAAACTCATCAAGTAATAATAAATCCATAAAAAATTACTTAAAAAACTTAAAGGTGTATTCCATACATGTACAAATTCAATCATTTCTCTTTGTTCATGTCTGAATATGTGTGCATTATGTATGCATTTAAGGAGTATACAATGGCAGATCATGGCCTTAAAAGAAACCAAAAAGACATTCCATTCTGTTTTATTTGATAAAGAAAGTTGACGGTATAACTATTCATTGTACCTGTATCGTAAAACTTTTCTGCATATCTTCTCAGATTCTGTGCAACAGTGGCTTTCATGGTTGGTGTTCATCGCAACACAGTTTCCACATGTACACCTGAAAAGCAAACAAAAAAAACTTGGAATTGCTATTAATGTTACTTTTTTATGCGTGTTAGCATCTGATATTTTCTAATATTTTTTTTCCTTTCATTTTCCTTTGTTCCCCTTCAATTGTTATTCCTAGTTCTGCTGTTAGTATTGATATCATTACCATTGCCTGTAGTTGCTTTCTGCTTTTGATATAAAATGGCGATGGTAGTACTTTGAAATGTTTCACACAAGTCATTAGATGTATTTACAGAGATCATGAGGACATTCCTCACACTATGGTATGTACATTCATGAAGTCTTCTTTCTTTCTTTGTAATTTTTTTTTTCTTTGTTGTTGTTTTTAAATGAGTAATAATTCCTTCTTTTCTAGCTGTGCAGTTCCCTGTTCTCCCTCCCTTGTCCTTGTCTTTATTTCTCCTTTCTGCTCTGTCTGGTCTCTCAACTCTCCCTGTTGCACACTCTCAGACAAATTTTTAGAAATATTCATTTATTGTGACTCGTGTAACACTTTCACTTTTGTAAACATAACCAAGTGATAATTTGTTCACTTTTGTACTCAAGCAGAAACTTTTGCTGTTATTAAGTGTAACCATATTTTCAAAAAATAAAACTTAAAGAAAAATTTTGTAAGGAAGCAAATAAAATCTGGCATTGAACATAATAAAAAATTATGTACTGTACTGTTTTTTTCCTTTAAACAATATGTACTTGTTATTACATGAATGAAAAACCCCTTGCATGACTTCATTTTATAACTTTACATTGAAGAATAAAGTAGCTGGTAATGTTTCCAGCTCAACTTGTATGCTCTTGGGCTTATTTGATGATTGTTTCAGTGACTGTTTTACACACTGTCTTCTTCTTTCATGTAATGTCCACACACACACACACACACACACACACACACACACACACACACACACACACACACATGTACGTGCACATCACACACACACACACACACACACACACACACACACACACACACACACACACACACACACACCAAACCCATCCTGTTTTTGATGGTCATGAACTGAAAACACAGCTCTAAACATCACTAAGCAAAATAATATTCTTTGTTCTTATTAGCAGATGGATTGTGTGGTGAGGGTGGATCTAAATGAAGACTCGAGGAATATGTGCTGATCCACATCCAGCATAAGTCATAAACATAAGTGTGATTTTATACTGCACATTTCGTTGTCATCACACACGCACAGACACACCCCCTTCTTCTTCTTCTTCTCCACCCCACCCCCACATAATAAACAGACCTTTTCTTGAGTAACCAGCGAAAAGTGTGCAACCTCTGTTTCATTGGACTTCTCAAAATTCTAAATCCTTCCAACAAATCAACACAAACGTACAGTGATCAGGTCATCAACACACGATGAGCTTGAAGTTGAAGCCAAATCGGTCACTTACAGGACGACACACTGTGCTAACTGCAGATCATTCATGGACGACAAAATACTCACCAATCTGTGTTGCCAGCGCGATTTTTGTGTTGGTGCCTCCACTTCTACCCGTGTTCGTCGTCCGCTCTTCTGTTCGGTGCTGGCGGTTCAAACTGGTAAGGTTCGACTCGTACGTTCCGACTGGCGTCCTGTCTCGCCATGTTCTACCTATGTCAATACTACGTCACAGGTTTTCCGGTAAACTTCGGCATGTTGTCGGTAGATCTAGTTACAAAGTGAAACGACTGCAGGCGGAAATCTAAACAAATCTTAAATAAATGCCAGCGAACCGCCCAGAGAAACGTGGACAAACGAGTCACAAGACACACACAACGCGTTTCGACCTCTTAGGTTCTACCTGAAGAAGACCTAAGAGGTCGAAAACGCGTTGTGTGTTGTCTTGTGACTCGTTTGTCCCACGTTTCTCTGGGCGGTTCGCTGACATTTATTTAAGATATGTTGTCGGTAATTTCCGTCAACGCAGATACAAGTGAATGTTCAATGAGGAATTGCGCTCAGTCGGTGGGTCGGATAGGCAAACGTGTCTGTCAATAGCGATTTACCCGACATAACGAACAGTATCCTAAAAATCACTATATAGGGGTGAGTTACACTTTAATTGTGGAAGTGGAATTGGGCAGATACAGTGGTACCCTCTTATAAGACCTTCAAAAATCACCCAAAATTAGATCTTATAAGGGAGGGTCTTATAAAAGGGGTAATTTTAATACATACAAAGAAAAACAATGTTTCGGAGAAGTAGGTCATGTGGGAGAGTCTAAGAATGGCAGGTCCTATAAGGGGGGGGGGGGGGGGGGGGGGGAGCGGGTACCACTGTATATACAGTGCAGCTTTGGACATAAAATGCATTGTAGCCCTCAGCCAAATTACACTGCATTCTTGGACTGAAAATACATTGCAGCCTTTGGCTGAATGTGCATGCCAATCCTTGACCCGAACTACAATGCATCCTTGAACTGAAAATTCATTACAACCTTCAGCCAAAAAAATGACTTTGCAACCGTGGGCGAATATACGTTTAATCGTGGGCTATGTTGTAAATTTGGGCATAGGTTTTCAAATTCGGCCCAGGCTCCAAAGTTATTTTCGAATTCTAGTTTGCAATTTCAGTTTTCGGCCCGAGGCTGACTGCATTGTTCTTGTTTCAGCCATCGGTTGCACAGTAGGTTCGGTCTCATGCTGCATTGCAGATTCGGTTGTCGGTTGCATTTCA
>JADBJO010009587.1:72768-81946 GCA_016801955.1 Conus betulinus | reverse complement strand
ACTAAATCACAAAAACGGTGGTGTGTGTGTGTGTGTGTTGTGTGTGTGTGTGTGTGTGTGTGTGTGTGTGTGTGGTGTGTGTGTGTGTGTGTAATACGTATCTTATTTTTTAATGTGCAATGCATTGCTCAGTGTTTTTGCTTATTTATGTATTTGTTATGATTCGTTGATTGATTGGGTGATTCATTCATTTATTAATTTTGTATTTTCCTTATTTATGTTCCACTTTTCTAAGCTGCATGTGAAGAAACTAGAAATGTCTTCTCACTCGCTATGATTGAGTCGTCAGGTGGTTCTGCTGAAAGTGACCAACCAATTTGCAGCAGAATCACACTGTTGAAACTTGAGTGCACGAGGATGAGGTCTGCATGGAAGTTCATTCTTGCAAATTATTTCAAGATAAGTCAAGCTCGATAGGGATTATGGACAATGGCGGAAGGAGTGTATATTTTAAAAAATGGCAGTGGAATTATCCCCTGACAAACATTAACCCTCAAACGACCAAGCTATTTTACCTACGAAAACGACCAAGTGGGGACCGTTTGGACCCCAGTAGATTTTCTGCTGGAATGTTAGCTTTACTGAATCAGTTTTCTCAGTTTTCCTTTAGATAATAGTTTGTTTTTTTTGGCTTCTTGCAACATTGACAAGTATTATCTAATATTCAAATGCAATCATGGTTTACAACAACTACAACAACAACAAAATTGTGGACCCAAAAAGGTTAAAAAACAAAATGAAGAATTAAAAAAAACACGTAATGAAAGAAGAAAGAATTAACATTTATTTAGACATTTTGCCGGTTTCTTAAAAAAATAAATAAATAAATAAAAAACTTTTTTTCGTCGTAAAAACAACACAAAACAAACAAACCAAAAAAAAAAAAAAAAAAAAAAACAAACAAAAAAAAAAAAAAAACGAAGCAAATTCAACGCATCATGTAAAAAAAATAGCAAAACGCTTTGGTTTTTTCATGCAAAGCAAAATATCTTGTTGTTTCCATCCATAACAGCTAATAATGAAAGCACAAATGGAAATTTAACCGAGTTTGGCATTCAGCGCATCATGTTATTATTGTACAAAATCAAAACTAATAAGAAGAAAATAATCGTGATCTAACTCACTTTAAATCTTTCTTATAAAAACAACGTATTTTCTTTTTGTTTCATAAAACAAGAAATTGATAAATAAAAGAACCTAAAACTATGAAAAAATTATTGAAATATGCATTCAGCAGGCCATGTCATGATTGTAAGTCAAAATTTGGAAGACATTTGGACAGTTTCTGTATCAGAATTATCCGACATCTCAGGCAGATGGTCTTCATAGTCGATGATACTTCATCGTCACCAATAGCGCCTATCTCGGCTAGAGACCAAGGTCTAAGCGCTGTACAATCCACACTCGTTTACACAAAGGGCTGCCTACCTGGGTAGTGCCGACTGAAGAGCTGCCAGCTGGCGCTTCATTCAGTCGTTGCCCGTGACATCCAGTCAGTATCGTTCAATATCGTTCACTCAATTTTCTTACTTCCTTCATTCTTTCCATAACTCACAGGGGGTGCATGCTGTGTGTAATGTGTCATCCATACCAACGGCCAAACTGGCTTACTCTTCCGAAAGTTGGTGATGCAATTCTACGTGTGTGCAAGATGTTATGCGTGCGTCCACACACGGAACCTCGGTTTACAGTCTCATTTGAAGGACTGTAAAGGAAATGGAGTCAGAACCAATGTTAACTCCGAGGGAAAATCCCCCTATACCGAAACGGCCAGGCGGAGATTCGAACCCGCAACCCCAGGATCACCAAGATTACGAGTCCGGCACTCTACCAACTGAGCTATTCCGGCTCCCGATCAGTTATCAGTTAGGTCATCTTGAATTATTCTTAGAACTTCTGTGCTGTGTATCTTAGTGGTCTAGTTTTTGTGTCCATGGTTTACTGTAACACAATACGAAAGATTTAGTAGATGTGAAAAATTTCATTAAATTGAAGACAATAACATTATATGACATATAATTCTCGTTGTGTTCACTACAGTTGTCATACCCGTATGCGATTTTTTGTAAAAATGCGTGTGAAGTTCGAAGAGACATAGCAGGAAAAAAATTCATGGCAGGAAACTTTTTTTTTTTTACGAAATCTCAAAAACGGCACATAAAAATATGCTGCTGGGGTCCAAACGGACCCCTTTTGGTCGTTTGAGGGTTAAGAAGAAACATGTTTAAAATGGATAATGAGAAAAATGCCCACAGATAGAAAACAAACTTCTACAGTGGCAACATGTTCGTAATTCCACACACACACACACACACACACACACACACCTCCCCCGCCGTGAAATTCGGTACAATACTACAAATTGCAAAACATTTCATGATGCTACAGTTGGAAGAGAGTGAACAATATTTGCTCGAGGGTGTCACTGGTGCCCACCTTCAGCTAATTTGTTTGTTTTTATTTGAACCCCCCCCCCCCCCCCCCCCCGAACCTTTTTCCCACTACACAGCAGAAGCATAGTAAACATGACTGAGTTTATTTGTAAACGGGATCACATCCACCTTGATTAAAAAACAACAACAACAACACCTTTTTCCTGACTTGCTTTGCTACATATTCAGTGCTGCATATTCAAAGTCACGATGCCGTTATCTTTTTTCAATCATACACAACACATTATAACCGACTGCATCTAAAATACTCACATGCCATAACAAATCAAAATATAATCCTCTAGACAAATCCTCTTTACCACATTCACATTACGTCCTTAACCACGATCTTTAACTTCACACTTCAGTTCAAGTCGTGTATAGCCCAGCCAGCCCAGAGCGGCCAACCAGAGCTGTCACCTCGTCAACGGTATGTCCTGAGATTCTCATTCTGTCGTGCACATGGTGAAAGTGTGTGTGTGTGTGTGTGTGTGTGTGTGTGTGTGTGTGTGTGTGTGTGTGTGTGTGTGTGTGTGTGTGTGTGTGTGATTACTATCCTCCGAAATCACAAATATGAGATATCAAGGAAAGCATTGGAAACAATGTTTACATAATTTATTATGCCGCCCTTTGACTACACTGATATTGTCTGGGACAACTGCAGTGAGACACACGCAAAAATGTTTAGAAAATATTCATTTAGAAGCAATTCGTGTCATTGTAGGAGTGTTTAAAGGGACAAGTCACCAAAAATGTATAATAAAGATCTGGCTTCTGCTCTTTAAAAGAAAGAAGAAGGCACAAACTAATCAAGTTTATAAAAATGGTCAATGGTTTGTGTCCAGAACCCTTATGTGGCCTAGTACTAGATCTGGTATCAACAAGAAATCCTTATTTACGGCGAAGACCTCTTGAAAGACATGTTCCTCTATGTAAAAACTGTGTACAGAAACTCATTTATTCCAACCGAAGCTAAACTATGGAACGACCTCCCATACAACATGAAATCCACAAAATCTCTGAGTCAGACAGAATCAAGCAGATTCACCAGTGCAGACTCCGCCTAGGAATTAGTGATATAAGTCAAGACCTAGTTAACCGGCATTTAAAAGCAGATCCAGTTTGTCACTGTGGTACTGATTCAGAAACATTTTGTTGAACATTTTCCATATATTGTCCAAATCACACAAATATCAGAAGAGACACACGATTTCCCACTCTTCCAACCAATCTAATCGAAGTTGATATTCTTCTCCATGATAAACAATCCCTATGACCTGAAGATAATGAAGCTATATTCAAAACTGTTCATCGCTTTATTAAACGATCTCAAATGTTTTTGAATTACATGTTAATAAAAACTTCGCCTTCAGTAACAATATAAATGTCAACCATAATGAAATCTAAGAGAAGAGAAAACAGCAGCCAGCAACCGGACTTTCGATACCTGTTTCCTCTCCCTGTTAACGTTAATGAGAGGGCCATGCAGTATCCTCAAATTCCAATGGTCTCCTATTCTGGTGTAAACAAACAGGAAACCAACCACATGCATCATAACACGCAAAGGATTTCTCCTCTGTTTCCCAGTCACGAAAACAGACTTTTCCCAACGCTGAGACATACAGATTTTGCCAGCAGAATGTGTAACAATCCTGAAGTACTCCAATATCCATGTGCCGACGTCCCTGCCCAAAGCTCTAGCGTCAACGGGGATCTGCTAAACCTTTTTGCTGTGTGCAGCTAAAAACAATATGGCCTCTCAAATTCTAACACCACAGCAAGAGCTTTTAAAACCTAGTACCTCGTGTTTTCCTGTGTGGGGACAAGAACGTATGTATTTCAATTCCTTTTGTTCATGTTACAGTAATGGATTTGCATGTAATACTATGGTATATTCATTGCACTGATCGCGAAAAACAAAATAATCCTTCCCATTCCATTTCCCCCAGCCCTCATTCCTCTCTCCTGCCTTATCCCTATCACCCCCTTACTCCCCAGCATTCTTATCATAGTTGCTGCTAGGGGGTGGGTGGGTGGGTTGGTGGGTAGGTGGATGGATATTCATCAACAGAATGTGTAGAGGGGGGGTGACAAGGTCTAATACATTACAGCAAACTTTATTGTGACAAGGTCTAATACATTACAGCAAACTTTATTGTGACAAGGTCTAATACATTATAGGGAACTTCATTGTGACAAGGACTGATACATTTCAGGAAACTTTACTGTGACAAGGTCTAATACATTACAGGAAACATCATTGTGACAAGGACGAATACATTTCAGGGAACGTAATTGTGACAAGGACCCATGCATTACGAGGAACTGCATTGTGACAAGGACCCATACATTACAGGAAACGTGATTGCAACAAGGTCTAATGCATTACAGGAAAACTTCATTGTGTCGATGACTAATACATTACAGGAAACTTCATTGTGTCGATGACTAATACATTACAGGAAATCTCATTGTGACGAGGACCCTACACTGCAAGAAACGTCATTGTTTCAGGGTATAATACACTGCAGGAAACTTCATTGTGACAGGGACCGTCAGAATACAGGAACCTTCGTTGTGACAAGTAGCAATACATTGCAAGAAACTTCATTGTGACAAAGACTCATACATTACAGGGAAGTTCACCCTGACAGGGACTAATACATCACAAGAAGCCTCATTGCGGCAAGGACTAATACATTTCAGGACACTTCATTCTGGTGAAGACTAATACATTACAGGAAACTTCATTGTGACAACGACTGAAACTTTGCAGGAAATCGTATTGCGACAAGGACTAATACATAACAGGAAACGTTATTGTGACAAGGATTAATACACAACAGGAAACTTCATGGTGACGAGGGTCGATACATCACAGGAAAATCCATTGTGGCAATGACAAGTACAATACAGGATACTTTATTGTGATAAGGATCCATACACTACAGGAAACTTCAGTGTGACAAGGACTGATACATAACAGGAAACTGCAATGCGACAGGGCCGATACATAACAGGAAACTTCATTGTGACAATGACCCACACATTACAGGTCAGTTCACTGTGACAAGGACCCAGACATTACGTTAAAGGTCATCATGTCAAGGACCCCTACATTACAGAACCTTCATTGTGTCAAGGACCCCTACATTACAGGAAACTTCATTGTGTCAAGGACCCCTACATTACAGGAAATTTCATTGTGCCAAGGACCCCTACATTACAGGAAACTTCATTGTGACAAGGACCCCTACATTACAGGAAACTTCATTGTGTCAAGGTCCCCTACATTACAGGAACTTCATTGTGTCAAGGTCCCCTACATTATAGGAAACTTCATTGTGTCAAGGACCCCTACATTACAGGAAACTTCATTGTGTCAAGGACCCCTACATTACAGGAAACTTCATTGTGTCAAGGTCCCCTACATTACAGGAAACTTTATTGTGTAAGGGACCATCACAATACAGGAAACGTCACTGTGACAAGGATCTATACATTACAGGAAAACTTCATAGTGTCAAGTACCCCTACATTGCAGAAACTTCATTGTGTCAGGGATCATCACAATACAGGAATCTTCACTGCGACAAGGATCTAAACATTACAGGAAAATTCATTGTGACAATGACCCACACATTACAGATCAGTTCACTGTGACAAGGACCTAATCATTACAGGAAACTTCATTGTGTCAAGGACCCCTACATTACAGGAAACTTCATTGTGTAAGGGATCAACACAATACAGGAATCTTCACTGTGACAAGGACCTATACATTACAGGAAACTTTATTGTAGCAAGGACTGAAGGACCCCTACATTGCTGGAGAGTTCAACGTGACAAGGACTAATATATTCCGGGAATATTATTTATGACAAGGAGTAATAAATTACAGGATACTTCATTGTAAGTAGGAGTAATACGTTAGAGGAAACTTCATTGTGACTATGGGTGATATATCACAGGATACTTAATAGTAAGTAGGTTAATACATTACAGATACTTCATAATAAGTAGGACTAATGCATTATAGGAAACGTCATAGTGACGAGCATCAATACACTGCAGAGAAAACTTCATTGTGAGGAGGAATGCAAATCATGGTAAAGCAAAGAATTCAGTTATCAACATTGAATATAAGCAACAATACGATTCTCCACAAGTTCAGGTATAGTTGCGAAGCGACAATGCAGCAGACACGATGGACCGCCAAGATTTCGATTTTAGGACCTGTGCACTTTGTGTCGTGATACTTGTCAGCTCTTCTTTCAGGACACACAGGTGGTCAACCATTTTCTGTATTTTTTTCTTCAGATATGTAATGATGTCTCTTATTGGAATATTGTATGAATGGGCCGGTCGGTGAGTTTTTAACATCAGACATTTTTTTTATCATCACTAGTACTATCATACAGAGATTCGCTTCTGCGTCGAAGGTTTCTGTTTGATGTTGTGTTGAAGTGTCTATCAAACTGATACAGTCTCTTCACATACCTCTTCAAAAAATCTTCAACGTACTTTTCATTCAGATTTTTGTTGGTGTTACGTTGGATTTTTCCATGTTACATAGTTATGTCCTCGGCTGTGTTACTTTGGGTTTTTGTCGTGTTGCTTATTTCATTTTATTTTAATTTCGTTTTGAGTTGCGTTACGTTGGGTATTGGTATGTTACATGTATTATCCTGAGCTGTGTTGTGTTGGATCTTCTCGCGTTACATTGTGTTGTCAGAATTTGTGTTATGCTGGGCTTTTAGTTGTGTTCAGTCGTTTCATTCTGAGCGGCGTTCCTTTGAGTTTTTTCCATGTTACGTTGTGTGTGTCCTAAATCGTGTTTCAAATGTCTCTTGTAATGTTACATTGTGTGCGTGTTCGCGCGCGCGTGTGCGTATGCGTATGTGTTTGTGTGTGCGTGCGCGCGCGCGCGCGCGCGCGCGCGCGCGCGCGGTGTGTGTGTGTGTGTGTGTCCGTGTGTGTGTGTGTGTGTGTGTGTGTGTGTGTGTGTGTGTGTGTGTGTGTGTGCGTGGGTGTGCGTGCGCGCGCGCGCGCGCGCGCGCGCGTGTGTGTGTGTGTGTGTGTGTGTGTGTGTGTGTGTGTGTACGTGTGTGTGCGCGCGCGCGTCTGTATCTGTGTGCGTTTGAAACTGTCAGAAGGCGAAGGGATTGTTGGAATTACTCTGACATATAGCTAAAAAGACAAAGATGACAGATGATAACTTGAATGTATTAGCTGACAATAACATGACTACCTCGTCATAGATGATAGCAATCCAAGATTATGACGATCATCTTGAACTGATCATTTAAAAAATCTGATGAGAAAAGCAAACACGAATCACAGTGATGATTGTAATGGAGAAGAAGGCAATAATGAACGAAACAAATGTGATGGGGAAGATGATGAAGGAAAAAAAGGTTGGCAAACACAATCAAGGAAAAGATGATTATACTGATGAAAAGAACGACCAAGAGAAAAGAAATTGACGACCATAACCAGTAAAAATGATGACCAGTCTACTGGTATTGTCCTGGAAAACAACGCTTTAGGAAAGATGGTGACAATAGCTATGACAGACAATGGTAAAGACAATGTTTGTGATGAGCGTTTCCCATCAACAGCACTGAGTTCAGATTCACGCTTGTAGAACACATATGACACGCTAATCATACAGCATGTCTGCTACACTGACTACAGCTATTGATATACCAAGGGGGGAAATCCACACTCACGGAGACTACGAAATTCCAATTAAGGAATAACATTTATACTCGGAAAGAAAAGGTTGCAGCAAACTGATATCTATTTCTATGCCAGGATGGTCTTGTGTATTTTGTAAATGTACAAAGGAAATACATGACACAAAACAGCAAGCGCAAATCCACTATTGCAGCAATACATGGCATAACACGTACTCCTAACATGGCAGAAAACTACGATTTATTACAGAAATTAACTGTCCTTGCTGAGAGGGTTTGCAACAATGGCAAATAATGATGAAGATGTTGGGAGACTAAAAATGCTGAAATGAAAGGAGGAAACGGAATAGTAAAACACTCTGAACAATGGTGCTGATGACGATTTTATGTTGTTGGTGCAGACGGTTTATTTGCTTGTTTGTTTGGTTCTTTGTTTGTTTGTTTGTTTGTTTCTGTGTTTTTATTTTGTCTGTTTGTTTGCTCGATTGTTAACACGGCCCTTTCAAATTGGCTTTGCTGCGCTAGGAGGAACATAACTGCATCTGTGCAGAGGATTATTCACAATATAACGCCGTTATGAGTTTGACTTTATAAAATGTTGTGCAAAGCAAGTAGCTGTATGCTCACATGGCTGGTCAATAAATGACATCAGTCATGGTTACAACACTTCTGCTCTATATAGGGGAAAACGTTCAAGGGGAGAAAAACTGAAGTTGGGCACCAGTGTCACACTGTGGAAGAGGTATACTAACGCTGCTATACAAATTGTAGCAACATGAAGTATCTTTTAATGGCAGGTAGTAGCACTGTGCAGAATTCACAACAGGGTGACATTCAACACATATCCCCACTCTCGGGGGCGTTGCTTTCTGTTTCAGGGTGTTTTGTCATTATCCCCTCAAGTATTTTGTTCTGTTTTGTTTTTTATTATTTTCAGGTATACATCTAGCCTTTTCTCCTCTTAAGTTATGCTCTCCTTCTGGTATTTTTAAAAATTCTATCTAGCTTGACTACCTTGAAAGAATTTGAAAGAAATGGAATTGCGTG
>JADBJO010009587.1:32768-62768 GCA_016801955.1 Conus betulinus | reverse complement strand
CACACACAGTAAAAGTGTTATTTTGATATTTCTCAGTAGTTTTATTTAACGTCTTTTCATCACAAGATGATCTTAGACCTTTAAACTGCAATATACATTCCATTGTACTATTAGCACCTCCCCCCCAACCACCCCCCCCCCCCCCCCCCCCCCCCCCCCCCCCCCCCCCCCCCCCCCAAAAAAAAAAAAAAAAAAAAAAAATCACTATTAACACACATATCTCAAATGTCTTTTTTCACAATAGTTTTGCAACTGGGGACTGAGCAATAACCAAAGCAATATCCAAAAAGCCAGGGTTATTTACCACACTATCAACATTGTCAGAATTATTTATGAAAATATTCTTCTCCTTATAAGCTGGGGTTAGTATAGGGCATTCAAATAAAAGATGACGAATTGAGATATTCTCCTGACATATACACGCTATACCTCGTGAATATTTTGTATTCCATGTATTTAACCGTAATTTATGAATTAATCTGGCTAGATATCTTGGACATGATGGCAGAACGAATAATTTCTCATTAAAATGTTTCTTCCGCATATTCTTTTCCAATCGCTGGATCAATTCATGCGGAGAAAAAATTTAGAGACTTTGTTGAAGGGTGTTTCAAAAATTGTACAAGCTCCATGCTTTGCCAATTTGTCTGCTAATTCATTCCCTTTTAAGCCACAATGTGAAGGAACCCAGCAAAAAATCAACTGCTATACCTCGGGAAAGTAAACAATGTAACAGATGCTTAATTTCAAAAAGAAGATCAGTTCTAATTTTAGAGTTCCAGTGCTTTAATGATTGTAAAACTGATTTTGAATCAACACAAAATAACACACTATAAAATGATACTGGCGTGTCATATAAGATGTAGTTCAGAGCTTTCATAATTGCATATAGCTCTGATGTATAAATGAAAATTCTCTGCCTAGATAGAAAGACTTTTGCACATTTAAGGATGGTATAGTGAATCCAGCACCACTGTCAGACGTTTTCATTATTGAACCATCTGTAAATACTTTTAAATGATTTGGATAAGTCTTTTCGAGATGTTCTCGAACTTCATTTACTAGAATATTTACATTGTCATCTTTCTTCAAAGTAGTATATTCATCATCAATTTTTGCGTGAGATGCTCCCATGGGGGCATTTGAGGAACAATAGGAACCTCCGAAATTGCATCAATATCAATACTACATTCTGACATAAGCTCACAAGTGAAATTTCTAATTGGCTCTATGTATGATATATTTTTAGACCTTTTGGGGTATTCCTTGTTGGAATCCATAAGAATTTCATCACTAACAGAGTTTTTTACAGATAGGCCTCTTACAACGTATTTGGACACATCCAACGTTCGTTGTTCATTAAGAGGTAAAATGTTTGTCTCCTTATAGCATTTCACTGTGTTTGTGTGCACTGGAACACCCAAAGCTAATTTTAAAGCTTTACTATCTAAGCTTTGCAGTTTCTTTAAAAGGTAGTTAGTTAGAGATGCAGAGAAGTATACTTCCTGTCCGTATATTAATTTTGATCGGACTAACGATGTATATAAATGTAAAAGTGCGGTACAGTACAGTCTTGACCCCATGGTTGACAACATATAATTTTGAGCAAATTTAATCTTTTCCTAGTTATCTATCAAATTTCCAATATGCTTTTTCCAGTTCAGCTTCGGTGTTAAAAAAACACTCCTAAGAACTTGACTGTTTGCTTATATTGTAGAACATTGTCGTCAAGAATAAGGTTGGGAAGAACCTTTGGGTTTTCGCCATTATTAAAAAGCATTAAAACAAGTTTTCTCACCAGATAATTCAAGACTGTTCTCTTTCATGTAAGCAGACAATCTGTCCAATTCTCCTTGATACATTGTCTGTACAAATTTTACTGCCCTTTTATTCGAGTGCTTCCTTAATGAAGTATTAATCCAAATGGCAATATCATCTGCATACTGCACTACATTGGTGGTTTTTGACAATGCCTTTGGGAGATCATGTATAAGGATCGTAAATAATAAAGGTGCAATAACAGAACCCTGGGGAATACCCATATCTATTTTCCTGAATGATGAATATATTTTTCCAATTCGTGTACATATATTTCTTCCTTCCAGAAAGTTTTTTTTATGTAATCATACATATTCCCAGAAATGCCAATATTTTTCAGTTTATACAATAATCGAGCATGCCAAACACGGTCGTATTTTTCTTTACATCAAAGAATGTAGCTAGTGTACTTTTTCTGCGTGAAAATTGCTTTTTTATATGAGAAGTTAGTTTCACTAAATGATCAGTTGTGCAACGCCCTTTTCTGAATCCAGCTTGCTGAACTGGAATAATGTCATTTTTTTCACAATAATATAATAAACGTGTGTGTGTACAACTTTTTCAAGAAGTTTACCAACATGGGATGTTAAAGCAATGGGTCTATAGCTATTTACAGATGTTCTCGTTTTACCTTCTTTTGTACTGGTACTACCACTGAACTTTTCCAGATTGTAGGAATAGTGCCGTACGTCCAACATTTTGGAAACAACGAATGTAGTAATATTTTTCCACGAAGAAGGCAAGTGACGAAGAAGCGTAAGAAAACCATCTAGGCCCACTGCTGAATCATAAGAAGTAATGGATTCTATCGCTTCAAGAAGTTCTGATGATTGTAATGGAGAATTTAAGTAGTTATCATTGTCTGGTATGGGACTCTTATATTTCTTTTTGTTCCTCTTTATGTCTATGGTACTTGATTTCTGCTGGAAGATTTACAGCTTGACTATTTTCCGAAAAGAAATGGGAGAAAGCTTCCGCCTTATCCATTGTGCTTGGAAATTCTTTTGTTAATTTTACAGGGTAAGCTTGTGTTTTGTAACAATTTTTCATTTGTTTTACTTTTTTCCAAACTTTAAACATATCCTTCGATTCTTTTACTTCAGTCTCACAAAATTCTGCCCAGTGTTTCTTTTTAGCTTGAGCAATGATTTTATTACATTTGTTCTTTTCTTGCTTCATAAAGACAAAATTTTCTTCTGTCTTATTTCGTAACCAAGCCTTGTAACTTTTTCGCTTTGATTTAACAGCTAGTCTACATTCTTCGTCCACCATACATTACCCACATATTTACCAATTTTTTTAAATTTACATTTAGGGATAGATGCTCGGCTGCTAACAGTATGACTTTTGCTGAAATTAGAATAAAATAAATTAACATCATCGTTCTCAATAAATGTTGTGTTATACGATGCAAGAAAAATCTGGTAGGCATCCCAGTTGGCAAGTTTATAATTAAACTTTGGAATTTTGTCTTCGATGTCTGTTACATCATTATCTATGTCATCATCAAAGATTATAGTAATGGGGAGGTGATCACTTCCCAAACAATCTTTCTCCTATAGACCAATTACAGTTTACTGCAATGCTAGGTGAAACGAAGGATAAATCTATCGCGCTAGGTTTGTGAGTTGAAACATCTGGAATTCTTGTGATTCGACCATCATTTAATAAAACTAAAGAGGAATCAATAATATTTTCAACGAATCTGTTGGATGAAACTTTAGAACACTCAGAATCCCAAAATGGTGCATGGGCATTAAAAGTCGCCAACAATGATCCATTTCTTACTTGTTAAATTTGTATTCTTCAGCCAGTCTGTGTTATCCTCTTGGGGTCCATTAGGATAATATACAGAAAGAACATTGTAAACTGAGTCTTTGTTCACTTTGATTACAGCACCTGTAGCAAATACACCTTTATCTTCCTGCGGCACCGGAAGTGGAACGATCCTAGTAAATTCCAGGTCCCGTCTGATGTAAAGAGCAGTCTGGACTTTTTTTTTTTTTGATTCACTGACTGTGTAAAGTGGAGGGTAGAAATAATTCTCCAATTAGGTAGTCTGTGCTTTTCCACATTCAGAGACTGAAGTGCTAGCACAGAGTGGTTTTCCCTCTAGAACATGATTTTCAAAAGATAATAAATTACTGGGAAGTGATCTGGCATTCCATTGAAAAATTTTGAAACAATCATTTTGCTTAGCTTTCATGGCAAACTGCAAGTTGTAACATAACTGCTGTTATGCAAATTATAGGCTTTCACGGCACATTCTCCACCAAACAAGATTGATTGATATTGAGAGTGACCTATTACAGTAGTAATAAATAGGAAATAGCCCACATTGGGGAACATCTTCTTCTTAACAAATAAACTACACACATTCAAAGAAAACACGAAAAGAACAATATTATAAAAACAATAAAACCAATGTCTGAATAGCGCAGTACTACGTATACTGACTATAAGAACAATGAAGGCTATGAACACTCGTTATTCAGGGGGAACTTGTATGTCTCAAAAGTGCAGGTCTGACCTCAGTTAACACTTGCAATGATGATTGTGGTGTGCCTTCACAAAACAGAATATCCCGGTATATCTAACACACAAGCCAACATAATACATACATTTATACTCAGGCATACATACAGCCACACACAAAGACACGCGCGCACGCACACACACTCACACACACGTTCTCATCAGTGCATGATGTGCGCGCGCGCGCGCGCACACACACACACACACACCCTCACGCACGCATCCACACACACACACACACACACACACACACACACACACACACATTCACATATTAACTACAGTTCAAAATATACATTGTCAAGGCAGTCACCAGTGGGGGTACCAAAAACCTGAAAGTACGATTTGGAAGCGTGTGCGTGTGTGTGTGTGTGTGTGTGTGTGTGTGTGTGTGTGTGTGTGTGTGTGTGTGTGTGTGTGTGTGTGTGATAGATGCGATTACCAGGGAAGAATGTCACTTGCCAGTACAACTGCCCGTTCTTTTTGAAGGAAAACAAAAGAATTGACCAAGAAGTCTGTCTTGGCTGATTGCATTTGTTGCTGCTTTTGAAAACAAAATAATAGTGATATCAACTGTCTTGTGTTTGTTGTTGAGGGTGAGAAGACCAGCACTAGGCCCTAGTCTTATTGATGTCTGTAATAAATCTCACTGAGTGTTTGTGTGTTAGTTTGAACGCAGTTTTTTCTGAGGGTTTGTTGTGGGTTGTTTGGTAGCTTGTCAGGGTCAACGTGTGGTGTGGAGGTACACCCACCCGGCTTAGCATCCGTGACAGTGCTGATGGTGTCTCTGCTGCCCTTGAACGATTTAGATCCCCCCGTTGCTGATAACGGATCCCAGGTACCTAACTTGCTGTGGGATTTCTATTTTCTCTCCATAGACTGCTATATCATCATCTATAGTGTGTTCTGTCTTGTCCTCAGCTTGGTCTTCTCGGCACTGATAGAGGGTAGTCCTGGAGAACTCCAGAAAGAAAACATGGAACCAAACTCCAGCAACACCCAATATAAACGCTGCACGAGTTGTCTTGGAATAGAATACGTTAATAGTTGTGATTAAAGTTTGCCTAATGTGATATTCTAACATTGTGGCTCTGGGCGACCCCTGCCTGACTGTCCAAAGCTGATTTGAAGTCTATGAAGATGGGATAGAATTTCCAATGGTGTTGGAGGTACCTTTCTTCAAAGGTATGCAGGCTATAATCTTCGATTGTTTTTGTCCTCGCGGAATCCACCCTGTTTTCTGGCTTTAATCTATCCAGAATGGTTTCGGGCAATCCCTTGCTGGCCTGGCTGACCAAGCTGATAGTTTAGTGGGTTTGACGTGTCCTTTCTTGGAAGGAATGGAGAGTAGTGATTGAGACATACTGACGTTGAATCTGTGGCAAGCTTCAACTTACTTCTAAGTGCTTGTATTCTCGAGGCGGAGTAATCAGTACATGTCTAGAACAGTTAGGTCAAGAAATGTTAGAGAAGTATATTCACATGAGTGTGTAAACAAGAAAATTGCTTTCAGAATAAAGCAGCAGTTGCTGTTGTACTCGAAGAGTGAGTACTGTGTGCACCAACTTGAGGGGAGTCGATACTAGCAAGCTCTCTTCTCAGAAGTGTTGAAGTATTGCTGCTTTTATTGCTTTTATCAAACGACAACACCAAATGAAAGTATGTTTTGTATGACACTGTCGGAGGCCAACTATTGAAAGCACTTATCACTCCATGAAGGAACGTATAATGTCTTGTCCTGAAACATGTCCGATCGTATGAAACAACAGTAGAAGCTGTTATATATTACTAATGTAAAAACAAACAAACAAAAAAACAACAACAAATATTAAGTAAAATGGGGAAATAGTTTTGTTTTTCTGACTGATTCTGTATCAGCGTTGTAAGAACGAGTGTCTGACGAAGGATAAAAGGGAAGGAAGGGGTTGGGGACATAGGGGAGGAGGAGTGTGATGTCAATGAAAATGAATGAGAGGGAACGAATGAAAAGAAGTGCTGTAGGAAAACGAGTCATGCCAGAATAACATGAATGAATAAACAGCAATCAACGTGACATGAAGTTTCAAAAGCCATGTTTGAAGACCCATCGAGGATACAAGGGAGGACAAAAGGTGCCGACAGTCAGCGTGGTCAGCTCCATTGTGTGATAGCTCAGTGCCAACAGTCAGTGTGGTCAGCTCTGTTGTGTGATAGGTCAGTGCCAACAGTCAGTGTGGTCAGCTCTGATGTGTGATAGTTCAGTGCCAACAGCCAGTGTGGTCAGCTCTGATGTGTGAGAGTTCAGTGCCAACAGTCCGTGTGGTCAGCTCTGTTGTGTGATAGTTCAGTGTCAACAGCCGCTGGGATTCGTGCAGAATGGCCTTTGTTTGGGTTTTCAGATAGATGCAATCGCCCACAGAGGAACCACACAACATGCTGAACAATCAAGTAGATGGGAATAAACAGATATAGGCCAAAAATTGCTTCAATATAGAACCATGGGTTGGCAAAGATGTAAAGACAATAGAGAATAGGTGATCTTACATGCAGCTGGCTGGCCGTATTAGCAGCTGCTCTTCCAAAATGTAAAATAAGTCTCTCTACAAAAGGGAAGGATATTTGTCCCATATGTTAGCAGCTGCTCTTATGGAAATTAAAATAAATCTAATGAAAGGGAAGTACACCTGTCCCATGTGTTACTAGAAAAGCGAGCAAGATCATGGATCCCCCGATGTTGAAAGTGAAATTATAAACGAAACATACTGCATTGTTTCATGTGTGCAGAGACACAAGGGCAAAACTGTTACGTCAAGATGTTCTCCAACAGTGGCGCCATGCTCAACATCGCCTGTTGTCTGTAAACGAGAGAAACGGCCTGAGTCGCTTCCATCAAGGCCAGACAGTCTCTCACCCTAGACTGAGTTACTCTAAACAAAACAGACAGTTGCTTAGTTTAAAAGAAACTTTCCTCGCACGTTTAGACCAACAACAACAACAACAACAACAGCAACAACAACAACAACAAGCGAACAAAAAAACAAACAAAACAAACAACAAATAACAGAAAGTCAGTGTCAAAATGGTGAATACAGCAATCATACCGAACACCACTGAATGCGATTCAATGTTAGAGAGCACGGAAGAAAACAGTTTGAATATTTACACAAATCTATCACGGAATTGAGTTATGAATCTCTCTCTCTCTCTCTCTCTCTCTCTCTCTCTCTCTCTCTCTCTCTCTCTCTCTCTCTCTCTCTCTCTCTCTCTCTCTCTCTCTCTGTCTCTCTCTCTCTCTCTCTCTCTCTCTCTCTCTCTCTCTCTCTCTCTCTCTCACACATGCGCGCGCGCGCACGCGCACAACACATGGAGTCATATGCTGCACAACAAATACAGTATCAGCCCCACGAGATCTGCCCCCAGACGATACTGCGATGAAATGCCAATATTTATTCCACCTTGTGCTCAAACAATACCAAACCAACCATGCTGATTCATGGGTAGAAGTGTTGTGAGAAGTCCAGTCCATCACATATGTCCATGGAAGACTTCTTTCGCTTGTCTCTGGTGAGTCCACCTTCCACTAGACCCTGTAGGACTGCCTTGGACAGGGAGTCATGGTGTGATACATGCCCGTGTCAGGCAAGCTTACAGCGTCTGGCTGCTTTTTGTCATCATTATCATCACCTTCTTCTTCTTCTTCTTCTTCTTCTTCTTCTTCGTCTTCTGCTTTATCATCATCATCATCAGCAGCAGCAGCAGCAGCAGCAGCAGCAGCAGCAGCAGGCAGCAGCAGCAGCAGCAGCAGGAGCATCATCATCATCATCATCATCATCATCATCAACAACAACAACAACAACATTAGCGTCTCCATTATCACCATTATCGTTATATCATCGTCATGTTGTTGTTTCTATTGTGGTCATGAGAATGATTATGCAAGAAAGCAAGTGTTATTATGATCTGCCTGATGTGGATGAGGATGATGTGATAACCAGTTAATCAATCATCATCATAATCATCACATCACTTCATTATTACTGCTATAACAACTATAAAACGAACATTGAAAGTGTCATCATCAGCAGCATAATTGTGATGCATATTATGTAATCCTTAATCACTACGACCCACCACTCTCACCGCCATTATCACACCACGACCACAACCACCACCACCACCACCACCATCACCACCACCATCATCATCATCATCATCATCATCATCATCATCTTCATCATCATCATCATCCTCATGATCATAACCATTAACGATTACCATCATCATCGTATCATTTGTGATAGTGAACGTGCTGTCGTAAGTGTTAATATCAACAGTCTGACGGTGATGTATATTATGTGATAATAAATAACTACCACCACTACTACCATCACCACCACCATCACATCATCATCATCATCATCATCATCATCATCATCGTCATCATCACCATCATCATCATCATCATCATTGTGACAATCATCATCATCATCACCACCAACGATTACCATCACTGTCATTTTCATATAATGTGTGATAGTCATCATATAATTGCAATTTTCCTTTAGAATCAATCTAATACTACTTACAAAGTCTGTGAGAACTGTTTATAATGGTATCCTCCCAGAGGAGCTCACTGTACTTTTTTTTTTGGCCAAAACTTATGTGAAGATCACAGCTTGTTACCACTGCTGGCTTTAAGTACAGCACCACAGACAAGTTCATGTCAATCATGCAAACAATAATCTCCCAGCAATAACTTATGTTGAAAATCACAGTTTATTGAATCTGGCTGGCCTTGTGTATAACACCACAAACATCTTGATATCAATAAAACATGCAATACGTTTCGGACAACAACAAATGTTGAAAGTCACATCTTACAATGTCTTGGTGGTTTTGTGTACACCACCACAGATGTTTTCATATTGATGACACAAACATTGATTTTAAGGCAACAACTGGATCAACAGATCTGTTTCGAGCGCTGGCTCTCCTCAGGATGGTTTTGGGTCGCCTACTGCCGGTGTTATATGGCCTAATGTCACTGTTTGCACGTGCGGATTGGCTGCACTTTGTTCGGTTTTCAGGTTGTTTACAGTTCAGGGTGCGTTTGCTGACAACGATTTCCATTTGTGCCTGCAGTTGTTTACTACTTCTACTTTAGTATTTAGGGTTGCTAAGTATGGTTTGCATAGTATTAACCATTTTTTGCATAGTATTAACCATTTTTTCTGTTGAACATAGGTTGCATCTTTTTGAAATGTTATTGTATGGTGATGCCCTTTTTTATGATTTTTCAGGATATGTTATAGTTTATTTTTTTTGTCTTTAAGTCTCCAAATATATTTGCTCAGTTCTGTTTGGTTTTTGTATTTTTCCTTGTTGAATGACTGTTTATGGTTTGCATATCTGGTTTTGAAGTGATTTTCAGTGATCCCTATGTATGTTTCTTTTTTCATTTTCTGATGTCACAGTGGCTTGGTATACAATGTTGTTATAGAGGCATTTGTTGCTTAAGGTACACTGTTCTTTGTAGTAGTACAATTACAGGATTTCCTTTCTTCACCCTTCTTTGCTGTGTTGCTTTTCATTTTGTTGGATGAATCAGTTATATATTTTTAAGAATAGGCATGCATGAATATGTTAGTTTGATTGTGTTCTTGTTGAATATTTTGGACAATTTGTGTTCTTTTGGGAAGGATGCTGTCAAAATTTTTAAAAATTCTTTCCCTACGTTTGTTTTTACACGTCCATCATATGTAGGGTTGTACCATGTGATTTTCGTTTTCCTGCTTTTTTGTTTTTGTTCATGTTGTTATCTGGGTTGTATTGTAGCTTGTAGCTGTAACCACTTTTTTTGCAATGCCTCTTGGGCCTCTTCAAAACCAGATATGCAAACCATAAACAGTCATTCAACAAAGAAAAATACAAAAACCAAACAGAACTGAGCAAATATATTTGGAGACTTAAAGACAAAAAAATGAACTATAACATATCCTGAAAAATCATAAAAAGGGCATCACCATACGATAACATTTCAAAAAGATGCAACCTATGTTCAACAGAAAAATGGTTAATACTATGCAAACCATACTTAGCAACCCTAAATACTAAAGTAGAAATAGTAAACTGCAGGCACAAATGGAAATCGTTGTCAGCAAACGCACCCTTTAGTTTTTTAGTATAGATGGTGGGTGGTTGCTATTGATATTTACATAAATGGGTGTGTCATTAGGTTTCTTGTATGGTTTATATATGCAATTGTTGAGGTCAAGTGTTATGTCTAAGTAGTTCACTACCTTTTTGTTTGCTTCGATGGTGATTATTTAGTTATGGTTTTGGAAAATTTTGCATAGTTCCTTTTTTCTTGTTTTCGATGGTTCTTGGATTGTTGTTTAGCGCGGCGAGGCCGTCGTCTCTGTATAGTCCATTTTGCTTTCCGAGTTGTTTTTTTGGATGTTGGATAGCATGAACAGTCCGGCCAATTCGCATGTTTCGGCACCGTCATACGATCCCATGGTCACATCAAATGTGTTGAGTTTCTGTTCGTTTTCTTGATCCATGTCTTATTTCTGCTGTAGAGTAAAGTTTTCTTGGTGTGAAGAATGATTTCCATTTCTGACCCTGTGTTATGTCTGTGTGTTTATTAGCAAATTTCAGAGCTTTAGTGAGTAGCTCTTCATCTATGGATGGGTAGAAGTCTACTATGTCGAATGTGATGAATACTGTGTTCTTTTGTTTGTTAAGATTTTTGAACCATTGGATAACTTCATATGTGTTCTTCCAGAGGTTGTATTCCGTGTTTGATTTTATGTTTTTTTATGGCTTTTTTCTAGGATTTTCTTACTTATTTTGCCCAGTTCAGATTTAGATGGGTTTATTAGTCTACATGTTGGGTTGTTGTGGAAATTGGGTTTATGGTCTTTAAGAGTTATGAAGGCTTCTTTTATTGCTGTTGTTCCACCCTGTCACCCAGATCCATGTGGTGTACGAGTTCTTTTTCTTTTTTTTCGGATGTTGTTGTGTATGGTTTTATCAGCTTTTTTGTAGTTTTTCTGAATGTTTTATCAAGAAGTTGTGAGTACTCATTTGTTTCCATTTTTGTAGTAATTACTGGTTTTGTCAGCCTTCACGAATATTTTTTTTTGTCATTTTGTATTTGTTTTTTCATTTTTAATGATGTTTGGAAATCGTTGTTTTTGAGTTTTTGAAATTCTATGTTGGCTATCATTCTTTTCATTTTATCCTCGAAAGATTTCATTTCATCTATGGCCAGTGGAGATCGCCATGATTTGAAGCCATATGTGTTTTTGTCCTCTTTTTTTTGCATTCAGGTTCAGGAAGAAAAACGCTTTCTATCTCATGTTTCATACGAATTTTTCAGTTGGTTCTATTAATCTTTTTAAGTAGAATTGTGGGTTGGAGAGAATGGTATATTTTTTTGTTGATTGTCTAAAATTGATTTCCTCCATTTTAAAATTCATCAGGCCACAGTGCTCAACGTGAGGAGCTATTATCAAGAATACTACTAAAACGCCTAATAAAATTCTTAAAGTGCTCAACCCCTTGGGGAGCGACATCTGTTAAAAACAGTATGCTAAAAGGAAGTTTTAAAATCAGCAGATCTGCTTCAGCGCTGGCTCTCCTCAGGATGGTTTTGGGTCGCCTACTGCCGGTTATATGGTCTAATGTCACTGTTTGCACGTGCGGATTGGCAGCACGTGTTGTTTCGGTTTTTCAGGTTGTTTACAGTTCAGGGTGCGTTTGCTGACAACGATTTCCATTTGTGCCTGCAGTTGTTTACTATTTCTACTTTAGTATTTAGGGTTGCTAAGTATGGTTTGCATAGTATTAACCATTTTTCTGTTGAACATAGGTTGCATCTTTTTGAAATGTTATCGTATGGTGATGCCCATTTTATGATTTTTCAGGATATGTTATAGTTCATTTTTTTTGTCTTTAAGTCTCCAAATATATTTGCTCAGTTCTGTTTGGTTTTTGTATTTTTCTTTGTTGAATGACTGTTTATGGTTTGCATATCTGGTTTTGAAGAGGCCAAGAGGAATTGCAAAAAAAAAGTGGTTACAGCTACAAACTACACTACAACCCAGATAACAACATGAACAAAAACAAAAAAAGCAGGAAAAGGAAAATCACATGGTACAACCCTCCATATGATGGACGAGTAAAAACAAACGTAGGGAAATAATTTTTTTAAAAATTTTGACAGCATCCTTCCCAAAAGAACATAAATTGTCCAAAATATTCAACAAGAACACAATCAAACTAACATATTCATGCATGCCTATTCTTAAAAATATAACTGATTCATCCAACAAAATGAAAAGCAACACAGCAAAGAAGCTGCTCTGTAAGTTGCTGGAATTGTGCTCGGTTACTTATCCTTGGAATTTATGAGTTATAATTTAGTCCCTTGCGGATTCATTCCAAGAACAGCCCTCAGCACTTGTGTCTTAAGAGGTTATCTTTTTATATTTTCTACTTTTCAGTAGCAAATGTAGCTTGTTTTGCTCTTTCATGATTTTCTTTTGCTTCTTAAGTGGCACCTTTGTTTCTGTTTTTTTTTTTGAAAACTCAACAAAGATACTACGGTATTGCACACCAGCATTATTCTGGGATAGCATTCTTCTTAAAATCGAAAAGGCAGAGAAGCCAAATTACCACGTTTCTCGGTCACTGAGGAGCAATAATCAGGTTTTGAAATAACGGTATCTGACCAGGAGTTACATGTTAGTGAGTTTCCTCCCCATTGGAGAGTGTCTCCTCATTGGAAAACTATAAGCTTGCTGAAGACTCATTTGAGATGCATTTATTATTCCCCACTCACCCTCTCAAGCGCATACTGTTAGTTAGGCAGATTACTGCCACTGCAGATATGAATGCTTATTTCCCCTTATTTCTTCACTGTAAGACATAAGAGCAAGTTTTGTTTTATAACTGAATATTTCTTGCAGTCTTTTGCAACACCAACCAGCTCTGTAAGTTGCTGGAATGGTGCTCGGTTACTTGAACCTTGGAATTTATTAGTCAGTTATATATATATATATATATATATATATATATATATATATATATATATATATATATATATATATGTGTGTGTGTGTGTGTGTGTGTGTGTGTGTGTGTGTGCGTGTGAATGCGGTCTATTTGACTATAGGTGATTGGGGCTTCTTGTGCTTTGTGTTTGTAGTGGGGGTGAACTCTGTTCTCACAGACAACGTTAGTGTGTCAGATGGTAATAGTATCTGTAAGAGGTAGGTTGTTTGGGGAAAATGTTCAAAACGAAAAAGATGTTGACTAGAAGAAAAGAGGCTGGGAACAAGAAGATAAAAACGAAGACGATTGCTTGACAAGTTAACAATAGGGGAAAAATCAAAGTAGAAAACATACTAACGTCGAGAAGAAGAAGAAGAAGAAGAAGAAGAAGAAGATGATGATGATGATGATGATGATGATGATGGTGAGTGGAGGTGAACATAGAAAGGATGAGACAATCTGGGAGCAAGACCAGGACTGAAAGTGTGCAAGAGGAGACTGGGTATGTCGGTGTGGAACTTGTGGGTTCTCAGAACTATCAGGTCATGGTTCCATTGAGATGATGCATCTGGTGAATGTAGGTTTTCCTTTGTGTTGAAATGAAATGTCCTTTTTTGAATAGTTATGACAGTCTGAGAAAAAATATCCATTGAAGAATTCTGGTTGCGGAGAAAGACAGATTTAGAGGTGTTATAAAGGGAAATTCTACCGTATATAGACATGTGTATGTAAAAGCTGTTCTTCATATGTCGATAAAGGTGCGAACTGCTGTCATATTGTGGTTGTGTCATTCATGAAATTATATCGTGGAAGTATGATTTATGTGACTCTGTTGTGGAGTCAGAAAGTACCTGTTGCCATACGGAGTTAAGATGCTATGGTGAGGGTCTAGTTTGTTTAAAAAGAAAGTTGTAGACTGTGCGTGCGCGTTGATCCAACTCCTAACATCTGGCTGGGCATGCTGCTTGGTCAAGTACCTCTGTTTCTGGAACTGTGTTCTTTGTTTAACAAACGTTCGAGTCAGGTATTCATTCAGCTTCTTGGCATGCGATTGGCACAGTGTCCATGTTTCACGTGCGTAGATTAGACTGGGGAGAACAACTGCTGTGTGCACCTTCAGCTTCGTCTCTAGGTTCATGCCTCTTCTATTCCATACATTGGTGTGTAGTCTGCCAAAGGATGCACTTGCTTTTGCAATTCTGATGCTCACTTCATCGTCCATAGTGACGTTCTGGAACAGTGTGCAGCCAAGGTAGGTGAATTTATTCACTGCAACAAGTGTCACACCATTGGCTGGGGTGTTAGGCTCAGCATAGGGTCTGTCTGGCGTGGGTTGATGGTACTTCCTTGTATTATTATACTATACAACAAGGAATCCCACGAAAGAATCACGAGTGCACACACACACACACACACACACACACACACACACACACACACACACACACACACACACACACACACACACACACACACACACACAAGAGGCATTCTTCAGTGTTCCTAAAGATTGTTATAAAAATTGCAAAGTACAGATAGCAAGGCCTATAAACTGTGTCTTGGTGTTCCTTCCATGTATCTACTATGCAATCGTATAGAGAACTTGATGTTGCATCCTTGGACGAATACAGAAAATTGGCTGTTTCGAAATATGTACTTAAATACTCTTCAAATGAAGACGTGAAGAGCATTGAAATTGCTGGGAAGCCTGTGTCTCGTTATCCTGAAAGAGCTCAATCGATTGTGTCACTTTCCACCATTGGTTCCTATACAGCAGATCTTTTGGAAGAATCCGCCATCAGTCTTGATTCTCTGTTGAAAACGACATCTAATTCTCTTCCTGATGGGAAAAGGAACCGAGCAAATTTTGATCTTGATTATGCAGATGTTAGTAAAAACGATCAACCAAATATTTTGTCATATACAGTAGAAATGCATACTATAAATAAATATTCAGATCACCTTAAAGTATACACTGATGGCTCCTTGTTACATGCTAATCAGACAGGTTCTACTTTCTGTAATACCTTCACTAAAAGTGGAAAAGACTTATTATATTGGAAAGCACAGATCAATTTATGTTGTGGAAATGGTAGCCATTATTTTGGCTTTATCCTATTTAATTGATTTACCACACTCGATTTTTAAAGTGGTCTTTATGGTCGATTCGATGTGTGTTCTACAGTCTATAAAGTTCTCTAACTCACTCAATAATAATCCATTTTTAAGGGAATATGTCATCTTATTCATATATTAATGTGCAAAGGAACGGAAGTCACATTCTGTTGGATTCCCTCACATTGTGGTATTTTCGGCAATGAACTTGTTGACAGAAAAGCAAAAAGAGGTGCTAGGAATGAAAACTCAGTGACGCCTTTATATTTGCATCTTACTTTGCAAGAAGGATATAACATGTTAAAACAAACAATGTATAGTCGATTCAGGAAACAAAACAATCAACAAGGTCTAGTTATTAATACAAATAACACTCAGCTGTTATGTTTTTGAAAGCTTTATTAATAACCCTAATATTAAAATAAGTAATTTGCACCAATTCAGAAATTTTATTCCTATATACTATAGAATAAAACTTGATGCTTTAAAAACCAAGTACAGTAATAACGCAAAATGTATTTGTGGCGAGAAAAGATTAACTAGCATTCATGTCTTGTTTGGTTGTTTGCCCCTTCAAGTATACTTACCGTCATTATCAGGCATGTCTCTTCGGATATTTTCCTTGACTTAGAGTTCGCTTTTAAAGTTATCTTTTCTTTAATTTGTAGTCCAGTTAGACAGTTACTCTAATGTGAAAATGCTGAATTATTAATATTGTTTTATATTATGCACACAACATTTAAACATGCATTCCAGCATGCATGCATAGGCTTACATAAGACTCTCTCTCTCTCTCTCTCTCTCTCTCTCTCTCTCTCTCTCTCTCTCTCTCTCTCTCTCTCTTCGTCTAATATCACATTAGTGAAAAGACGTTAAAGAAAAAGTACTACTACTATACACTCACACAACCACACACACATGCGCGCACACACGCTCGCAAGCACACAAACACACACACACACACACACACACACACACACACACACACACACACACACACACACACACACACACACACACACGCACACACACACATACACGCGCGCACGCGCGCTGGCGCACGTACGCACGCACGCGCACACACGCACACACGCACACACACACACACACACACACACACACACACACACACACACACACACACGCACACACACACACACACACACACACACACACACACACACACACACACGTGCATCCGCATGCACAATGACATGTTCAGATAGTGCATTAAGTGCTGGATTGCAAAGATTCTTCCCATTCATTATGATAATTACTGATGATGTCGTTGGTAAACCCTACTGTACAACGCAATAGTAGAAAAATCATGTTTCGATAATAGAACATATTCTGTTGCATTCAAAGAAGTCTGTGACTATCTTTTCTATGAGACACAAAAGTGAAGACAGCTTCAGGTTCTTTGTGACTGGTTTGTCAAGGATCTAGACCTCAGAAATCAAGCACATACTATGAGCTGTAACAGAAATGAAGGTCACTTCCAGGGACAAACAGGCTGTAGTTGTCAGAATGAGTCCCGACAATGAATCTCATTCGTTACTTCAGCCCCCAGCACATGTTCAACAAACGTTTGTGACATTTCTTTCAGGTCTGTCTTTTGCTATGTCTTGCTGTCAAGGTAGTAGCCTTATAATGGAGTGAACTCTGAACCGGAAGACACAACCTTGCATTGCATTCTCTGGGATATACAATGTTTATGTATTTTTTACTCACTTACTTATTTATTTGTACGTTCATTTGTTACCCGTTTACTCATTATTTCTGTAGACTATTTCATTCTTTTATGAATCTGTCACTGTGCAGTTATTCATATTCTATGTACTTATCTGTGATCACAATGCATATTGAAGAGAGAGTAAGAAACACGAACATTACTTGTTTCAAAAATTTACAACAAAAACATTATAGCAGCCCGCTAACATTCTGTATCGATATTTTCATCACCTTTCAGAAGAAAAAATATGTTCTCAAAATAACTGTTGGCAGACATCTGGATCAATAATTAAACGGTGTAAAGCAAGCACAACATGGTATCATTGTCAATGAGGGGGCAGTCCTGTACGAAGTCTATACGTTGCGCGTAAGAATCCTAGAATTTCAAATGGTATGTTTGGAAACTGTTCTGAACCTGCCGGCTATTAACGTATACAAGTAAACGTTAAACAGCGCTGCTAGAAAACAACAGGATGTCGCTGGCTGCATAGAAAACATTACATTGTCTTTTCTGAATTGGGTCATTCCAGTCAACAGATCGAGACGTGATCTCATAAATCTCGGTTGGTGTTCTGAGTAGGAAAAAACATATCTGCAACAGTCAAGGTGACTGTCAAAGGATTGCTTCTTGCTGTCTGAAATCCTGGGTAGATTGTTGTAAAGGAAGACACGTGCCCACTCTGTAAGATCTGACGAGTGTCCAGAAAAAATGCTGTTGCCAGCCCCCAACAACATAAAAGGAACAACAACAAAAAAAAACCCTGAGTATATCCACGTCCAAACTGTATCAGAAATCCATTTGTACATTTCTGATGCATTAGCACGGCAAAGCCTAGAATAAGATCCTATGTCATATCCATAGAGAAAGTGACAGTGAATCAGAGTGACAAAAATGGTCATTAAACCGACAGTAGCTTGTGACATTCTCTTCATCCACACAGCACCGACGCGAAGTGGCCATATTAAAGAATCCGCCCGTGGCAAGGTGAGGGCCACTAGCATCCAAAGAGATAAAGTTCTCGTTGTGTTTTGCATCGTCATGTACACTTTACACTGCCATGAACCAAGGTCGATAAAGTTTGGCACATTGAATCTCCAGCTGATCAATGGATCAATCTGGGGCTCTGGAATAAAAAAAAAAAAATAGCAGATCCGAGTCCGAGTAGGCCAGAGCTCCAAAGAAAAACACTATAAATAGACGCAGGAAGACGACACACAATCATACCAATCATAACATTTCCAAGCATTCCAAACACACACACAAGAGACCCGCCTCTAAACCCAATCAAGCCAGAGATCTTTTCAAATGGTCTGTATTGATCGGACCAAGATCTCTTTTGAGACGGTCTGAATTCATTACGCAACAAAAAGAAAACAATCAAAGGTGATGGCAACTGGGTAAATCTCGTTTATTGTATAAGGGTTTCATGTTGTATCTTACTCCATTGGAGGATCCAACAGGATCCAATGGAAAGAACAAGCCAGTACAGTACGGTGCCAGCATAGCTGCAGGAGTTGCCGAAAGGTGGCATTGTGTGTTGACCAACTGCCCTATGGGCTGCACTCTGGATATTCTTTCAGGGTTTACCCCCTCAGTCTTTGTGTCACCTAAGGCGTCCCCAAGGCAATGACACTATTTCATCCATAGCTAGGAATCTGGTTCATGGCACCATGTCCACACACCGGTGGGTCTGCATGCTACAAGGCTGCCACAAGACATTCTCCGAGTCCCTTGTAGTTCAGCCTGAGTCTGAAGGTCCCAGTTACGTGTGTGGCCATGTGGAGGCACTACATAGGGCTTGCTGGTGGAGAGGTTTACACACTGACAGGGAAAGACTGACGCATTCTGCTTCCCTGCTCGCAGCGATGCGAGCAGCGGTGCTAGTCAGTGATAACGGCTGAAAGAGAGAGGTGTCAAGCACACACACACACACACACACACACACACACACACACACACACACACACACACACACACACACACACACACACACACACACACACACACACACACACACGCACACACGCACATGCACACACACGCACGCACGCACGCACACACACACACACACACACACACACACACACACACACACACACACACACACACACGCACGCACACACACACACACACACACACACACACACACACACACACACACACCACACACGCACACACGCACATGCACACACACGCACGCACGCACACACACACACACACACACACACACACACACACACACACACACACGCACACACACACACACACACACACACACACACACACACACACACACACATCTCGCCAACACGCCAGGCCCATCACACCTACCATGGAGACAACAGTTTTGTTTTTGTTTTTAGTACTGGAAATTCTTAACCTGACTGTCAGACGAAGAAAGATGACTATCAATAGCAACCAGCTGTTTGGATACATATCTCCATACTATTGTATTGGGGGAGGTTTGTGAAAGTTGTGAGTTTGAGATCCGTTTATTTGCTTTTGATAGTGTTAGTTTCGACATGTATGGTATGCTTAGATGTTGTCAAATCCGGAATTTGCCAACCCCATCTTTTCAGGTTTAATTAACCGTAGAAACCAACAATTAATTCAAACATAATTACGCAGATAGAGAGATGAACTGAAAGACAGACAGCTCAGTCAACAGAGAGACAGATAAAAACATGATCGGTATCAGTCCAAGGTTTTGAAAATTACAGCTTTGAACCGTAATGCTTTTCCCAAGCAATTCAGTTTGTTTTGTGACTGTAGTGATGCCGTGCTACAGCAGAAAAACTGTCGCAATCACCAAACTCCAGTTGAGGAATGAACATGAATCATATCATTTAATCAGTGCAACAAACAGATAATTGTTTCTGAGGCACGATGGTTTTGTGCAGACTGCAGACGATAGAAAGGAAACCCGTGACACACAACAGAAACCACACACAGCAATGCATGGCAAAGCAGATTCTAGATGCATTGGAACGAAACTGTGAATCATAACAGAGTGTGTTTGTTCATGTCCACAGGATTGGTAGAACTGCAAATGATAATGGTCAAGATGTTGGAATTTAGAAATGCGATCATGGGAAGGGAAATGAAGACAATTGACAAAACAATCATCAACATCAGGCATGGGATCTGAGTCAAAGACAGTGACTTCATTCAAAGCACAGCAGTCTATACAGAATTGAACAGAAGCATCAGGCTTGTTCACCAAGAACACAGGAGCACTGCAAGGCGGGGAAGAAGGTTCAATAACACACACATCTAACAACACCTGAAGTTCTCTTTCAAAAACCTGACGTTTGGGGAAAAAAATGGTGGTGGGCGGGGGTGGGTGGACTTGACACGAACAGGAGTAACAGTGGTCAGATTAATGACATGAGGATTCTTATGAACAACATTGTCAGGATTATCTGTCAATGTATCTGTCAGCTCCTATAGCAAATCCGTCAATGGCTGCTTCTGTGAAGCAGAGAAGTCACGGTTCACTTGTACATCTTTGTGCCACCCAACGTTCACTGAAAGGGTGGGAAGCTGAATTCCATCATCCATTGCCTCATCAACAACATCTGCAGAATCAAAAGCACCGGGGCCCGGGAGGAGGGGGGGGGGCAACAGTGGGCGACAAAAAAGTCACTGGACGAGAAGAAGTATGCTCAGACACATAGTTAGCTGGAAGGACCTCAGACAAGTCAACATCTTCACAAACACGAAGAGGAATGCCAGGGAAGAAACTTCGTGATTAACTTCCTGATCAATAGCAAAATTACAACTGTCAACGTACAGCTGGAGCATGTTGACGTGAAACACTTCAGACCTGCCGTCTAAACCCGGCTCGTTTGTTGTCTTAAGACCCATACACGACATGACAATACTCGATCGGGGTTTAGACTTTCAGTCAGCAAACTCTTTGTATCTGTCAGTTCTGTAGTCAGCAGTGCATTACACAATCTCACACTCTTTGTATCTGTCAGTTCTCTAGTCTGCAGTGCATTGTACAAACTCACAACTGTCAAATACGCGGTCATGTAGATCAACTAGGGATTGGGAGACATTGTTGTCCACTGTAGGAGTGCCTACACCGGCCCAGGTGCCCACTAAGAGAGAACGGGGACCTCTGGGAGAGCGACCAAACAGGAGGTCCAAGGGGAGGGATTCCAATGTTGCGCTGGGTAATTCTCGGTATGCGGACAATAATGCTGGAATATAACTGTCCCAGTCCACAGGGCGTTCATCTTCCCATGGTGCTGACATGTCAGTGACCTCATCTACATTCTGTGTGCAACAGGAGTTGGGGATTCACAGGGATTACAGACACCTCGAACAGCTCTGCAGACTGATAGGTATCAGACTATTGCTTGTACATCAATGGGGCACAGATATTCTTAAACAGCCCTCCCGGCAAGTTTATCGGTACTATGACTAACACCTACAGCATACGCTTTTGTAAACAAAATACTGGTTTTGTTTTTGCAACATATTCTATGTCGGATGCACGTTTTGCATGTCTTCTGAGTCTTCAGTCTCTTGGAATCCAAGACAAGTGCGGCCACGTATCCTGATAATCCAAAATATGGCACATTTGTATGGACATCTTGCAGACAAGTCAGTTTGACTGACCGTGCTTGAGGGAATCCACAGCCTCGAGGTAGTTGGGTGCCTGAAGCGGTCAGCATCTGCTCATGAGTTGCATTTGGGAGACATCGAAGAAGACGCTGAAGTACAGCAAAGCACCATTGTCAGCCAGCTGTATATCATTATCATGTTCTCTGCTTGCCCCTCCATAATTTCTGCTACCCCGCCCTATGATACTAGAAGGTGGAGATGAACAGAACGATCAGTGTTCAAAAGAGAAGGAAAAGCATACACTGCCTCTGTATGAAATGCAGTACCATATTTAGCGCAGGTCGCCCCTTCCGGGAGTTTGCTTTCTGGCCGGGGTGTTTTTGTTGTTGTTGTTGTTGTTCTTGTTGTTGTTGTTTTTGTTGTTGTTTTTTTATTGTCTGCTTCCAGTGTTTTGTTCGGTTTTTCTTATATCCTTTTTTTATTGTCAGGGATACGTCCAGTCTCTCTCTCTCTCTCTCTCTCTCTCTCCTCTCTCTCTCTCTCTCGTCTCTCTCTCTCTCTCTCTCTCTCTCTCTCTCTCTCTCTCTCCTCCCCCCATCTCTCTCTCTCTCTCTCTCTTGAGACAAAAACATAACCACGCAGCCTCCATCTGTTTTTATCAATAATCAGGAAATTGAAGTGGTGGATAGCCATCGAGTTCTAGGAGTATATGTTGATAATAATCTTTCTTGGTCTTCTCACCTTCGCAGTTTATGTAAATCAATATCCAGACAAACATATCAGTGTGCAGGATTCAGCATTTCTTAAACCTTCATGCCAGGAAATTGTTCCTTCATGCACATGTTCTCTCTTCAATCAATTATTGTTCAACACTATTTGATTCTGTTAGTGATAATGCCATGAAACTCTTACGAGTGTCTACAAAAAAGCGCTTAAAGTAGTCCTATTAAAATCATCTAGTATTAGTGAAGGGGATTATACTAAAGCGGGGGCTCTTCCATTAAAAGAAATGTTTCGCTGTCAACAAATGTCTACTAATGCAAAAAATTGCAGCGGGTTTAGCACCTCAAATTCTTCAGTCTAAATTTAGCATAAACCCTAGGGATTCAACCAAATTCCAGGTTCCCACACCGAGAATAGATCTATTTAAATCAGGCTTAACATACTCAGGTAGCGTGGCTTGGAATTCACTTCCACTACATCTCCGATGTACTCAAATTGCAGAATCCTTCAGGGAAAAAAACTAATTACACATTTCACAGCAGACCATTGCTATTTAGGACAAAATACACAAACCCGGGCACACCCTCTGTTTTGCTGCATATTAAACGGATACGCCGTTTCCTTTCCACTGATTTTTTTTTAAAACCAGATAATGATAAATGAGAGATATGGTTACTATCCGTTTTATTAATGATTGAAATCATAATATGGTGAATGACTGTTGTGGTCGCTGGCTTTATTGGTGCATTGTCACTAGTTGATTGATGTCTTAATACCTTGATTTCTTCGAGCGGTATAACTGCAAGGTAATAAATGTGTCCGGATCACTGTTGATCATATTGATATATTGTTCTTTATTCAAATGTATAGTAATGTTTAGCATGTGACATTTTGGATAGAAAAATGGAATTATAATCTCTCTCTCTCTCTCTCTCTCTCTCTCTCTCTCTCTCTCTGTCTCTCTCTCTCTCCTCCTCTCTGTCTCTCTCTCTCTCTCTCTCTCTCTCTCTCTCTCTCTCTCTCTCTCTCTCTCTCTTCGTTAATTACGGCTGCGTTTCGATGGATTGTCGCCTTATTAATGATTATAGTCTTGGGTAGTGTATGAATAGTCAAGAAAGAAACATAAAAGATGGAAGGGAAAGTAAATATTAAATGCCTCTCTCTCTCTCTCTCTTCTCTCTCTCGTCTCCTCTCTCTCTCCTCTCTCTCTCTACGGTAGTCCCTGGAATCCTCTCTCCGCTCTCTCTCAATCTCCTCTCATCCCTCCTCTCTCTCTCTCTCTCGGAAGACTCACCGGTAAAAGTTGATGGAGGAAAAATCTCCCTTTATCTCTGCTCTCCTCCTCTCTCTCTCTCTCTCTCTCTCTCCCTCCTCTCTCCTCTCTCTCTCTCACTCTCTCTTCTCCTCTTCTCTTTCTCCCTCCCTTCTCTTAACTCTCATCTCTCTCTCTCTCTCTCTCCTCTCTCTCTCTCTCTCTCTCTCTCACTCTCACACACACACACACACACACAACACACACACACACCACACACACACCACACACACACACACACACACACACACACACACACCTCATGAAAAATGCTAGGCATTCATTGCTGCTTACTGATAACTGATTGTAGTACCGTTCGTTCTCGTTTTGCCTTATAACCACATAAAAATGTTGTTATTATTGATGCATTGTAGTTGTCTAATTATTTATCCTTAGCAGTTTGTTGTATGTTATATTATTTTTTTTTTTTTTTTCTTTATTTTTTAATTATTTAATTATTTTTTTTTTTTTTTTACAAAAGGAATGCAACTCTCTCTCTCTCTCTCTCTCTCTCTCTCTCTCTCTCTCTCTCTCTCTCTCTCTCTCTCTCTCTCTCTCTCTCTCTCTCTCCTCTCTCTCTCTCTCTCTCTCTCTCTCTCCTCTCCCTCCTTCGATAAGAGGAACACTTTATTCTATATCTGTGTGTGTTGACTCCTTTCTTCTTTGTAATCTTTACTCTTGTTTTGTTGTTTCAATCGTTTCTCTTCTCTCTCTCTCTCTCTCTCTCTCTCCTCTCTCTCTCTCTCTCTCTCTCTCTCTCACTCTCTCTCTTTCCTTTTAAAAGTCATCTACGCCTTACCTATAATGGATGAACTTTTTAATGTTATGAAGATGTATGTGTGTTTGTTAAATGTTTTGTAAGTCTTAGTCGCTAGTCTTACTTAGTCCCTTACCGGGGCAAGGGCCGGATGAAAAAAATCATGTGTTTTGCTTATCTGTTACCCTTGGAAATAAAGATTATCATCATCATTCATCATCATCATCATCATCATCATCATCATCATCATCATCATCATCATCATCATCTGTATCACACCCTCCATCCATGGTTCTTTCGAACCTATATCGTGTTTGACTTACCTTAAAAACTTTGGAAAGAACTTATTTGCGTGCAGAACTCACCATTGTAGACCAAGGCTCAACAGTGTAATTGGGTTGGGTTGTAAATGTCAACAGAACCAACTGTAGACTCAGTTTTAATGTGTATGAAGACTGTGTTTTTACTTTCGTAACATTTGAAGTTTGAAAAACATGAACAGAACAAAACTAAAAGGAGAGAAGAGTAAGTAAGTAAGTAAGTAAGTAAGTAAGTAAGTAAGTAAGTAAGTAAGTAAGTAAGTAAGTAAGTAAGTAGGCGTGCGAGTAAGCACAATAAATTCATAAGTAAGTACTGAAGAAAGTATGTATGTTGATATGTACGGAAGTATGTCCCTAAGTAACCAACCAACAACTAACCAACTCACTACCAAACTAAATAACTGCATCAATAAGGAATAAACTTGAGAACGTACAGCATATTAGCATGCAAATGCTTACCCATACACATACTTTCTCTCTCTCTCTGTCTCTGTCTCTCTCTCTCACACACACACACACACTCTCTCTCTCCCTCTCCCTCCCTCCCTCCCTCTCTTTCTCTCTCTCTCTCTCTCTCTCTGTCTCTCTGTCTCTCTCTCTCTATCTCTCTCTCTCTCTCTCTCTCTCTCTCTCTCTCTCTTAAAGAAAAGTGAACTAGACGTGGACGAATTGAATATTGATGGTAATGATGTTTATTTCAACCAACTAATATCAAAGGAAGAAATTAAGAAATTATTTTAGCAATTTGGAAGATAAAGATTAGAAAAGCTGCTGGGCCGGATGGAATAACTGGAGAGCTGTTACAAAAAATGCAGGTGACTGTGTTGCAGATTTCTTTGTCACATTTGTAATGCTTCATTTCAGAAAGGTACATTTCCTGACAGTTGGACAGGAAGTATTGTGCTTCCCTTGTACAAAAAGGAGATGTCAACAACCCTAACAATTACAGGGGCATTTCATTATGCAATATTAGCAGCAAAATTTATAGTACAGTTATTAATCATCGTTTACAAGAGTGGGTTGAGGAAAATAACATTACTGGAGACTATCGAACAGGATTCAAAAAGAACTATTCAACTATCAATCATATGTTTACTTTGTTAGCTATCATACAAAAACAGTTCTCTTTCAACAGAAAATTATATGTTGCATTCATAGATTTTGAGAAGGCTTTTGATTCCATTAATAGGAAAATGCTTCGGTCAATTTTAGTTTAAAATGGTATAAATGGTAATTTATACACTTGCATCAAAAGATTTTATAATAATGTTAAAGTTAAGATACAGTGTGGACATAAACTAACTGATTACATTATGTGCACCTATGGTTTTTAAGCAAGGTGACGTGTGCACTCCTGTTTTATTTTCTTTGTTTGTTATTATGAACTTGCCATAGACATAATTCAAAATGGTAGGCATGGTGCAAGGTTTACACAACTGGTTATTTTGAACTCTTTATTTTGTAATTAGCAGATCATCTTGTATGTTATCAGAAACAGTTATTGTTTTGCAGACACAGTTAAACAGTCTGCAACGCGCAGCTTTTTCTCTTGATTTGAAAGTGAATGTAAGCAAAAAAAACAATATATAATTGTTTTAGAAAAGGTGGCTACTTAGCAGTAAGAGAAAATGGACATAAAATAATGCTGCTATGCCTGTCGTAAATGCTTATAAATACTTAGGTATACTGTTTTCAACAAAATTCAGTTTTTTACATTGGCATGCAATGGTCTGGTAAGTAAAGCAAAGAAAGCTCTGCTCTGCATTATGAGAAAATAACTGTATATTTTGAAGAATACTAGTTTAGATTTAATTTTTGAAGTTATTTGATTCACAGGTTCAGCCCATTGCTCTATACGGCGCAGAGCTTTGGGGACTAGATGATGCAGCCCGCCATTGTGAAAAAGTGCACCTCTTTGCATTAAAGAAATTTTTAGGAGTTGATATGCAAACACCCAATGACTTTGTCTATGGGGATACCAATAATATATCTCTTTAATTCTATGTTAAGCTGTATCCGATACTGGTTGAAATTAACAAAATGAATTATCACAGATTACCTCAGAAAGCCTATATGATGTTATACGACCTAGATTCAAGAGATAAAAGAAATTGGGCTTCAAATGTCCGTTGCAAATTATATCAGTTTGGATATGGCTATGTTTGGATAAATAATGGAGTGCAAAATGATAGATCATTTCTGTGTGAATTTAAAGACAGTATGATTGCTTGCAGGTGGCAGGAATGGGTCTTTCATGTCAAAAATATTGATAGATTTACCATGTATCGGACATTTTGTTCGGTACACGATGTCAAGCGTTATCTACGAATGGATTTAGCTAAATGCTTGAAGTTGACAATGACCAAATTTAGACTGGGAATTTCAGACATAGCAGAACACCGGTGTCGTTACCGTAAATATACTGGGATAGATTTGACATGTCCATTATGCAAAAATGAAAAAAGAGGACGAACTTCATTTTGTTTTATGTTGTTGTAAATAATCCAGTCTAAGAGCGCAATATATACCGACAAAGTTTTCCAAGGATCCCTGTCAGTTTCGGTTAAGCCTGCTAATGGCATCTCAGAATGAAAACATAGTAAGAAATTTCTCAGTTTACTTATTCAAGGCATTTCAGCTTAGATCAGTCATGACTTCGTGACGGAGTAGTCAACCACCTGAGTTCTGAGTTCTGAGTTCTCTCTCTCTCTCTCTCTCTCTCTCTCTCTCTCTCTCTCTCTCTCTCTCTCTCTCTCTCTCTCATTTACTCAAACACTTGAAGAGAGTGAGTGAGAGACAGAGACAGAGAGAGAAGTGTAGACATGCACTTAAGAAATCAGGTGTGTCTTTTGCAAAATGACAATGGCCATGACACATACTATGGTAGAGACAAACATTAGTGATAAGCGTTTCACCATCAACAGCACTGAGTCAGATTCACGCATGTAGAATAAGTATGACACGCTAATCAGACAACACGTCTGCTACACTGACCACAACAATTGATATACCAAGGGGGTGGGGGTGGGGTGTGGGGGTGGGTGGGGATGTCCACACTCACGAAGACTATAGAAATTCCTATTCGGGAATAGACATTACACTGGGCAAGAAAAGGTTGCAACAGACTGATATCTATTTCTATGTTAGGATGCCCTTGTGCATATTGCAGATATACAAAATAAATAAATGGCGCAAAACAGCAAGTGTACATCCACTGTTGCAGCAATACATGGTATAACACGAATTCCTAGCATGCAGAAAACTGCGATTTATTACAGAAATTAATGTCCTGGTTGTGAGGGGTTTGTAACAATCGTATATGATGATAAAGATTTGGGAGACTGAAAATAGTAAAACAGTCTGGACAATGGTGCTGATGATAATTTTATGTTGTTGCTGCAGGAGGCTTATTTAGTTGCTTGTTTGCTTGTTTGTTTGTGTGTGTGTGTTATTTTTGTCTGTTTGTTTGCTCGTTTTGTTACACGGCCCTTTAAAATTGGCTTTGCTGCGCCAGGAGGAACATAATTGCATCTCTCTAGAGGATTATTTACATTAATAACTCCATCATGAGTTTCACTGTATAACTGTTGTGCATGGCCACTAGCTGTATCCTCACATGGCTGGTCAATAAATGACCTCAGTCATGATAACAACACTTCTGCTCTATAGGGGACAACGTTCAGGGGAGAAAACTGAAGTTGGGCACCAGTGTCACACTGGTGGAAGAGGTATACCAACGGTGCCCATACCAACTGTAGCATCATGAAGCATCTTTTAATGGCAGGTAGTAGCACTGTACAAAGTTCACAACAGGGTGAGATTCAACACATATCCCCAGCCTCGACCGTTGCTTTCTGATTGAGGGAAGTTTCTCATTATCCATTGAAACATTTTGTTCTGTTTTGTTTTTATTATTTTAGGTATACATCTAGCCTGTTCTCCTCTTCAGGTATGCTCTCCTTCTGGTAACCTTTGGAAATTCTCTCCAGCTTGACTAATCTTGAAAGGAGTTGAAAGAATGAATTTGCGTGCAGAATTCATCCTTGTATACCAGAGGTTCAACGGTGTGATTGTGTTTTGTTGTTGCTCTCAAAAGAACATCTGTAAACTCAAGCATCATGTGTAAAAACGACAGGATTGTCACTTTCAAGTGCGGCATGGAAAGCGCAGACAAGGCACTACTACGACTATTACTACTACTACAACTACAACTACTGCAACTACTACTACTACTACTACTACTACTACTACTGCTGCTGCTGCTGCTGCTGCTGCTGCTGCTGCTGCTGCCCCTGATGCTGCTGCTGCTGCTACAAATAGATGAATGAAGAAATAAACAAATAGATAACTAAATACTAAACAAATAGATAAGGAAGATGACAAATTTTAGCCATCAAACACCAACAAGATAATGACAATATTTCGGTTTATTTGAACCTTTCTCAAGCCACACTGGTCACCTGACAAACACAAACTGTAGCATTTGTGGTTGCGTACCGAGACAAGGTCACTGGAAAAGAATTCCCTTAGAAAGGAGTTCACTGGAAAAAAAAAGTATAATCTTATTGTTACCTTCCTTGTGCGACCATTATGAGGAGCAATAAAAACAAACAAAAAAAGAGAGTACACAGGAATTGAAAGAGGAAGGTGAGACGGGAAGGGGGCCGGAGGAGGGCGTGGTGTGAGGGTTTGAGTGTGTGGCCTGAGGTGGAAACACAGAAGTCCTGGGAGAGAGAGGGTGAAGGCAAAAAAATGTGTAAGGGTGATGTGTGCATGCACGTGTGCATTACGTGAACGTGTGATGTGTGCCATGTGAAATAAATAATACAAAATAATGAGTAACCTTTATTAAGTGCAAATTACAAATAAGTAAACCACAAATAATAAGTAATGAATAACGTTGAGCACGCACAGCTTATAAGCACGAACGTGCATATTCAACACGACCGCATACGAACACACACAACACACACACCCCCCCCCCACCCACACCACACACACCCACACACACACCCACACCCACCCACCGAGCTCTCGCGCGTTGCGCACGTACACACGCACTACCACTCACTCA
>JADBJO010009587.1:17500-26736 GCA_016801955.1 Conus betulinus | reverse complement strand
AGGACAAATCTGATGATTTGATGAAGTCACACACACACACACACACACACACACACACACACAACACACACACCACACACACACTCACGCACGCAAGCACGCACGCACCACGCACGCACGCACGCACACACATAAACACACACACACACACACACACACACATGCACAGCACTACCACACACACAAACACACACACACACACACAACCACCCAACACACACAACACACACACACACCACACACACACACACAACACACACAAACGCCCGCGAGCGCGCACACACCCGTACGCACGCACCGCATGCATGTCGCACTCACACACACACACACACACAACACACACACACACACACACACACACGCACACACACACACACACACACACACACACACACACACACATATAATATATATATATATATATATAATATATATATATATATATATATATAGAGATATATATATATATACACGCGCGCGCGCGCGCGCGCACACCACACACGCACGCACGCACGCACGCATGCACACACACAAACACACCACACACACACACACACACACACACACACACACACACACACACACAAACACACATACAATACACACACACAACACACACACCACACACACACACACAACACACACACACACCCAGGTCAGACAGGTCAGACAGGTCGAGGACAGTCATTGACTTTGTGAGTGTGTTTGCGCGCGCGCGTTTGTGGTGTGTGTGTGTGTGTTGTGTGTGTGTGTGTGTGTGTGTGTGTGTGTGTGTGTGTGTGTGTGTGTGGTTTGTGTGCGTGTGTGTGTGGTGTGCGTGCGTGCGTGCGTGCGCGCGCGCGTGTGCGTGCGTGTGTTTGCGTGCGTTGCGTGACGTGCATGCTTTGTATGCCTGTGCATGTCAACACTTGTTAGCAGGAAAGCGTTCATAATCTTGATTTATTGGAAAAGTGCCATCGCAAATGAAGCATGTGACCTTCTTATGTTATACAATAGGCATTATGGAATGACAAAGGTCTTGGCAGAGACGTATAATTTAAGAGAGAGAGAGAGAGAGAGAGAGAGAGAGAGAGAGAGAGAGAGAGAGAGAGAGAGAGAGAGAGAGAGAGAGAGAGAGAGAGAGAGAGATAATGTATTTGGTATTTTGGTCTGTGCTTACATACTCTAAAGTTAAATGAATTTCATTTAACACGATATATAAAGGAGTTTGGCATTGTGCTCTGAATGTCGTTTGATACGATGTAATTTAATATAAAGTAGATTTTTGTAAAATGTGTCATAAGCACATCTTTCATTGCATTACATAATGACACTTTTTTTCTTATTCATATATACTACGTATTGCAAAAGCACGTGCGCCACAACAGAAAAAAAAGAAGGATAAAACAAGGGAACGCACAATATGTCGGAATATACTGAACCTGACCGTAGAAATATAGTTTTTCACATTTCTGTATACACAGTAAAAGTGTTATTTTGATGTGTCTCAACCCATACTTCTGCACACTTTTTAACAGATTTAACAACTCTACTTTTTTAATGTCATTTTTCCCTTTATTCCTCTTCACTACATGTTGAGTCATTGCACCATCATGCCGGAATAACTCAGATGACAAAGTGTTACACTCTCGGATACTGATTCCGGTGTCACTGGTTTCAATCTCTGTTGGGAACGATTCAATGCAGGAATATTTTTCCTTCAGAGTAGCAACTGTCTTGTGTAAGTTGTTGAGGGTGTGTGTGTGTGTGTGTGTGTGTGTGTGTGTATGTGTGTGTGTGTGTGTGTGTGTGTGTGTGTGTGTGTGTGTGTGTGTGTGTGTGTGTGTGTGTGTGTTGTGTTGTTGTTGAGATATCAACTGTCTTGTGTTGTTTGTTGTTGAGGGTGTAAAGACTAGCACTAGGCCCTGATCTTATTGATGTCTGTGATAAATCTCACTGGGTGTTTGTGTGTTAATTTGAACACCGTTTTTCTAAGAGCTCGTTGTGGGTTGTTTGCCAGCTTGTCAGGGTCAACGTGTGGTGTGGAGGTACACCCACCCGGCTTAAGCGTACGTGACAGTGCCGGTGTTGTCTCTGCTGCCCTTGAACGATTTAGGTCCCCCGTTGCTGATAACGGATCCCAGGTACCTAACCTGCTGTGGGATTCTATCTTCTCTCCATAGACTTTATATCATCATCTAAAGTGTGTTCTAACAAGTCCTCTGCGTGGTCTTCTCGGCATTGATAGAGGGTAGTCCTGAAGAACTCCAGAAAGAAAACATGGAACCAAACTCCAGCACCACCCAGTATGAGCACCGCACGAGTTGTCTTGGAGTAGAGTACCTTAATAGTGATGACTGGAGATTGCCTAATGTGATATGTTTTCATTGTGGCTCTGGGCGACCCCTGCCTGTCTCCCTCAAAAGCTGATTTGAAGTCTATGAAGATGTAGATTTTTCATGGTTATGGGAGTACCTTTCATATCTGATATAGTTTCTTGATTTCAGGTTCCCAGTTTTTGCATCTTCGGCCTCCTGACCCCCCTCCCCCCCTCCCCCCCCCCCCCCCCATCCCCTCTTTGGGTCCAAGGTTTTGCCAGGTCGTTGCTATGAAGACTGTTTGGTTGTTGGCCTGCGCTTCTTTCCCCCCACTATTAGATTGTTCGTCTTTGTATTTGTCTGACTTTATTCAAGTTTAAAAGGCTGTGCCAGTCTTGAATAAAAGTTACTCTGTGTTAGGTTTCCTTATGGGACCAAAAACTACCCCACTTGTTTACTGTTTGTTGTTTACTGTTCCCTGCCTCATTTCATTTCCAATTTCGTTTTGATTAAATCGAGGTTATTTGTATTTGTTTCTGTCTTCTTTGTGTTTGTCTTTTGATCTCCCTTGCGTCCTTGGGTGGATCCTCAGGCGTAGGCTCAAAGATTGCCCCCTACATTTTATACTGTTTGCATGATATCTGTAGTTTTTCAGCAACTTTTTTCCTCCCCACACTTTCGTTTGGTTTCCTTTACTACTCTTCGCTGGCTGCTTCAGGGGTGCTGTTGGATTCTTTTTTGCACCCTTGGTGGTGAGAACACCACGGTATTATGGACTGTGGTGTGTCTGTATTTGACGCCAGGAGCGCAGATACAACCAGCCGTGTCTCCCTGATGAGTTTTCGACACAGCGGACGAAAGGCCTGGGAGCAGGCAATACAAATATATCTGCCTTTAAGAGGGATTGCGATGGTTTTCTTATGCAGCCAGTGGGGAGTTTTCATATCTGATATATTTTCTTGATTTCAGGTTCCCAGTTTTTGCATCTTCGGCCTTCCCCCCCCCCCCCCCCCCCCCCCCCCCCCCCCCCCCCCCCCCCCACCCAAGGTTTTGCCAGGTCGTTGTTATGAAGACAGTTTGGTTGTTGGCCTGCGCTTCTTTCCCCCCACTATTAGATTGTTCGTCTTTGTATTTGTCTGACTTTATTCAAGTTTAAAAGGCTGTGCCAGTCTTGAATAAAAGTTACTCTGTGTTAGGTTTCCTTATGGGACCAAAAACTACCCCACTTGTTTACTGTTTGGGGGGGTACCTTTCATCAAAGGCATGCAGGATATAATCTGTTCGATATTTTTTGTCCTCGCGGAGTCCACCCTGTTTCTGGCTTTAATCTATTTACAATGATTTCGAGCACTCCTCTGGCTGACTATGCTGATAGTTTAGTGGGTCTGATGTGTCCTTTCATGGAAGAAATGGTGAGTAGTGATTGAGACATACTGAAGCTTCAGACTTACTCATAAGAGCTTGTATTCTCGAGGCGGTGTAAGCAGCACGTGTCTAGAATAGTTAGGTCAAGAAATGGTAGAGAAGTATATTCACACGAGTGTTTAAACAAGCAAATTCATATCAGAATAAATCACACATTATGCACGGAATTGTTTTATTCACGAGTTTTAGTTTTGTTTTCTCAACAGCTAATCGATGAGAGTCTGACCCATCTTCATTCACAGCATCTTCCTGTAAAACGAGGCAAATGCTGATTCTGCAGAGCAGCCAGCTACTTCATGATTGTTTTAAAGGGCACGCCACAAGCAGCAGTTGCTATTGTACTCGAAGAGTGAGTACTCTGTGCACCAAATTTGGTGTGTCAATACTTGCCTCAGGTAAAAAGGATCCTATCAAGTTCTCTTCTCAGATGTGTTGAGGTGTTGTTGCTCTTATGACTTTATCAAACGACACTACCAAAGGAAAATGTGTTTTTGTATGACACTGTTGGAGGCCAACTGTTGAAAGTACATATCACTCCATGAAGGACCACTTAATGCCTGTCCTGAAATATGTCAGATCGTGTGAAAACAACAATAGAAGCTCTTTTGTATAACCAATGCAAACAAATAGATATTATTTAAAGGGGAAACCCGTTTTGTTTTCCTACTAATTCTGTGTCAACATTTTATGAAAACAAGTCATGCAAAAATAACATGCACAAATGAACAGTGATCAACACGACAGGAACTCTCAGAAGCCGTGTTTGAAGATCCATCAAGGATACAAGGGAGGACAAAAGGTGACAGCCAACAGTCAGTGTGGTCAGCTCCGTTGTGTGATAGTTCAGTGCCAACAGTCAGTGTGGTCAGCGCTGTTGTGTGATAGCTCAGTGCCAACAGTCAGTGTGGTCAGCTCCGTTGTGTGATAGCTTAGTGCCAACAGCCGCTGGAACTCGTGCAGAAAGCCTTTATTTGGATTTTTAAGTAGATGCAATCGCCCACAGAGGAACCACACAACATGCTGAACAATTAAGTAGATGGGAATAAACAAATATAGGCCCAACAATTGCTTCGATACAGAACCATGAATTGGCAAAGATGTAAAGCCAATAGGGAATTGGTGATCTTACATTCAGCTGGCTGGCCGTATTAGCAGCTGCTCTTTCCGAAAAGTAAAATAAATGCTTCGATAAAGGGAAGGATACCTATCCCATATGTTAGCAGCTGCTCCTTCGAAAAGTAAAATAAATCTAATGAAAGGGAGGTATACAACTCCCATGTGTTACTAGAAAAAACCAGCAAGATCATGGATTCCCCGATGTTAAAAGTGAATTTATAACCGAAACATACCGCATTGTTTCATGTGTCTATGCTAAAAGGTAAAGACCATTACGCCAAGATGTTCTCTACCAGTGGCGCCATGCTCAACAACACCGCCTGTTGTCTGTAAACGAGAGAAACTGCCTGAGTTGCTACCGTCAAGACCAGATAGTCTCCCGGCCCAGACTGGGTAATTCTAAAAAGCGGAGAAGAGGTAAACTATCAAACAAGCAGACCGTTGCTTCTTTTAAAAGAAACTTTCCTCGCACGTTCAGACCACCATCACCACCACCAACGACACCAACACCACCACCACCAAGAACAACAACAACAACACCAGCAACAAACGAACAAAAACAAGCAGACAATAACAGAAAGTCAGTGTCAAAATGGTGACCTCATCAATCGAACTGAACACCACTGAATAAGATTCAATGCTAGAGAGTACAGAAGAAAAAGTTAGAATATATTGGACAAAGGAATTACAGAATTGAGTTATGAATCTCAATCTCTCTCTCTCTCTCTCTCTCTCTCTCTCTCTCTCTCTCTCTCTCTCTCTCTCTCTCTCACACACACACACACACACACACACACACACACACACACACACACACACACACACACACACACACACACACACACACACACACACACACACACACACACACACACACACACACGCGCGCGCGCGCGTGCGCGCGCGCAGGCATACCCCATGGATTCATATACTGCACAGCATATAAAGTATCAGCCCCACAATATCTGCCCCTTGTGCCAAAATAATACCAAACCCAACCAAGCTGATTCATGGGTAGAAGTGTTGTGAGAAATCCAGACCCTCACATCTGTCCATGGAAGACTTTTTTTTTCGCTTGTCTCTGCTGAGTCTATCTTCCACTGGACCCTGTAGGATGGCCTTGGACAGGGAGTCATGATGTGATACATGCCCGTGTCAGGCAAGCTTACAGCGTCTGGCTGCTTTTTGTCATCATCATCATCATCATCATCATCATCATCATCATCATCATCATCATCATCATCATTATCAACTTCTTCTACTTCTTCTTCTTCTTCGTCTTCTTCTTCTTCTTCTTCTTCTTCTTCTTCTTCTTCTTCTTCTTCTTCTTCTTCTTCTTCTTTGTCATCATCATCATCAGCAGCAGCAGTAGCAGCAGCAACAGCAGCAGCAGCAGCAGCAGCAGCAGCTTGAACAACAACATTAGCGTCTGCATTATGACCATTATCGTTATATCATCGTCATGTTATTGTTTCTATTGTGATCATGAGAGTGATTATGCAAGAAAGCAAGTGTTATTATTATGATCGGCCTGATGTGGATGAGGATGATGTGATAACCAGTTATCATCAAAATCATCATCCGTAGCAGGAGGAGGGACAAGAGCAATGTAGTCACGTCATTGCTACTGCTAAACAACTATGATAATTATTTAACAAACATCGAAAGTGTTATCACCATCAGTATAATGGTGATGCATATTAAGTAATGCTTAATCACTACCACCACCCACTGCCATCACCACCATTATCACACCACCACCACCACCACCACCATCATCATCATCATCATCATCATCATCATCATCATCATCATCATCATCGTCATCATCGTCATCATCATCATCTTCTTCTTCTTCATCTTCTTCTTCTTCTTCTTCTTCTTCTTCTTCTTTCTTCTTCTTCTTCTTTCTTTTTTTTTCATCATCATCATCATCATCATCATCATTACCATTAACGGTTATCATCATATTATTATTATTTGTGATAATCATCGTGCAATCGTGTTATCATTATTCCGACGGTGATGTATATTTATGTGATAATAAATCACTACCATCACTACTGCCATCACCACCACTATCACATCATCATCATCATCATCATCATCATCATCATCATCATCATCATCATCATCATCATCATCATCCTCATCATCATCATCATCATTACCATCATCATCATCGTCGTCGTCTTCATCATCATAATTGTCACAATCATCATCATCGCTTGACAAGTTAACAATAGGGGAAAAAACGTAAAGAAGAAGAAAAACATACTGAAGTCAAGAGAGAAGAGATGAGGGGGAGGAGGAGGAGGAGGAAAAGGAGGAGGAGGAGGAGAGAAGGAGGAGGAGGAGGAGGTGAACATGTAGAAAGGGTGAGACCATCTGAGAGTAAGATCAAAACTGAAAGTGTGCAAGAGGAGACTGGGTATGTTGGTGTGAAACGTGTGGATTCTCGGAACTTTCAGTCATGATTCCATTGAGATGATGTATCTGGCGTAAGTAGGTTTTCCTTTGTGCTGAAATGAAGTGTCATTTTTTAAATAGTTATGATAGTCTGAGAAAAAAAAATATATCCATCGAAGAATGCTGGTTTAGAGGGGTTACAAAGGGAAAGTCTACCATATGTAGAAATGTGCATGTAAAAGTTGTTCTTGATATGTCGATAAAGGTGCGAACTGATGTCATATTGTGGTTGTGTCATTCATGACATTATATCGTGGAAGTATGATTTATTTGACTATGTTGTGGAGTTAGACAGCGCTTGTTGTCATACGGTGTTAAGATGCTATGGTGAGGGTCTGGTAGTTTGTTTAAGAAGAAAGTTGTAAGCTGTGCGTGTGTGTTGACCCATTTCAAAACATCTGGTTGGACAGGCTGCTTGGCCAGGTACCTCTCTTTCTGGAACTTTGTCCTGCATTTTTTTTTGTTTAACAAACTCCCAAGTCAGGTAGCGCGGACTTCAGTCAGTTTCTTGGCATGCGATTGGAACACTGCCCATGTTTCACATGCATGCAGTACACTGGGGAGAACAACTGCTGTGTGCACCTTCAGCTTGGTCTCTTGGCTCATGCCTCTTCTATTCCATACATTGGTGTGTAGTCTGCCAAAGGATGCACTTGCTTTTACAATTCTGATGCTCACTTCATCGTCCATGGTGACGTTCTGGAACAGTGTGCCGCCAATATTCACTACAACAAGTATCACACCATTGACTGGGGGTGTTAGGCTCAGCATAGGGTCTCTCTGGCGTGGGTTGATGATAGTTCCTTGTGTTTTTACACTATTTAACAAGGAATCCCACGAAAGAATCATGAGTGCACATGTACGCACGCACGCACGCACACACACACACACACACACACACACACACACACACACACCACCACCACCACCAACAACAACAACAACAACACGCACACACACACACACACACACACACACACACACACACACACACACACACACACGCACGCACGCACGCACGCACACACACACACACACACACACACACACACACACACACACACACACACACACAAAACGCGCACGCACTCACACACACACACACACACACACACACACACACACACACACACACACACACACACACACACACACACACACACACACACACACACACACACACACACACACACACACACACACAAACACACACACACACACACATGCGCGCACACACACACATGCGTGCACGCACGCACACACGCAGGTACACACATACATACGCGCGAGTACGCACGCACACGCAAGTGCATCCGCATGCACAATCACATGCTCAGATAGTGTATTAAGTGCTGGATTGCAGGCTTTCTTCCCATTCATTATGATAATTACCGACAATCTCGTTGGTAAACCCCAACTGCACAACGCAATAGTAGAAGAATCATGTTTTTGACAGTAGAACATATTCTGTTGTCTTAAAAGAAGTCTGTGGCTGTCTTTTCTATGAGACACAAAAGTGAAGACAGCTTCAGGTTATTTGTGATTGGTTTGTCAAGGATCTAGACCTGAGAAATCAAGCACACACTATGAACTGTAAAAGAAATGAAGCTCACTTCCAGGGACAAACAGGTTGTAGTTGTCACAATGTGTCCCGACAATAAATCACATTCGTTACTTCAGCCCCCAGAACATGTTCAACAAAACCTTTGTGACATTTCTTTCAGGTCTGTCTTTGCTATGTCTTGCTGTCAAGGTAGTAGCCATATACTGGAATGAACTTTGAACTGGAAGACGCAACTTTGCATTGCATTCTCTGGGACATATTTGTGTATGTTTTACTCACTTGGTTATTTATCTGTACGTTCATTTGTTTACCGTTAGGAACATGAAGATAAAAAAGAAGAACATTGTTTGACAAGTTAACAATAG
>JADBJO010009587.1:10000-12500 GCA_016801955.1 Conus betulinus | reverse complement strand
AACAAGCCAGTACAGTACGGTGCCAGCATAGCTGCAGGAGTTGCCGAAAGGTGTCAATGTGTGTTGACCAACTGCCCTAGGGGCTCCACTCTGGATATTCTTTCAGGGTTTACCCCCTCAGTCTTTGTGTCACCTAAGGCGTCCCCAAGGCAATGACACTATTTCATCCATAGCTAGGAATCTGGTTCATGGCACCATGTCCACACACCGGTGGGTCTGCATGCTACAAGGCTGCCACAAGACATTCTCCGAGTCCCTTGTAGTTCAGCCTGAGTCTGAAGGTCCCAGTTACGTGTGTGGCCATGTGGAGGCACTACATAGGGCTTGCTGGTGGAGAGGTTTACACACTGACAGGGAAAGACTGACGCATTCTGCTGCCCTGCTCGCAGCGATGCGAGCAGCGGTGCTAGTCAGTGATAACGGCTGAAAGAGAGAGGTGTCAAGCACACACACACACACACACACACACACACACACACACACACACACACACACACACACACACACACACGCACATGCACACACACGCACGCACGCACACACACACACACACACACACACACACACACACACACACACACCACACACACACACACACACACACACACACACACACACACACACACACACACACACACACGCATCTCGCCAACACGCCAGGCCCATCACACCTACCATGGAGACAACAGTTTTGTTTTGTTTTTAGTACTGGAAATTCTTAACCTGACTGTCAGACGAAGAAAGATGACTATCAATAGCAACCAGCTGTTTGGATACATATCTCCATACTATTGTATTGGGGGAGGTTTGTGAAAGTTGTGAGTTTGAGATCCGTTTATTTGCTTTTGATAGGGTTAGTTTCGACATGTATGGTATGCTTAGATGTTGTCAAATCCGGAATTTGCCAAACCCCATCTTTTCAGGTTTAATTAACCGTAGAAACCAACAATTAATTCAAACATAATTACGCAGATAGAGAGATGAACTGAAAGACAGACAGCTCAGTCAACAGAGAGACAGATAAAAACATGATCGGTATCAGTCCAAAGGTTTGAAAATTACAGCTTTGAACCGTAATGCTTTTCCCAAGCAATTCAGTTTGTTTTGTGACTTTAGTGATGCCGTGCTACAGCAGAAAAACTGTCGCAATCACCAAACTCCAGTTGAGGAATGAACATGAATCATATCATTTAATCAGTGCAACAAACAGATAATTGTTTCTGAGGCACGATGGTTTGTGCAGACTGCAGACGATACAAAGGAAACCCGTGACACACAACAGAAACCACACACAGCAATACATGGCAAAGCAGATTCTAGATGCATTGGAACGAAACTGTGAATCATAACAGAGTGTGTTTGTTCATGTCCACAGGATTGGTAGAACTGCAAATGATAATGGTCAAGATGTTGGGAATTTAGAAAATGCGATCATGGGAAGAGGAAATGAAGACAATTGACAAAACAATCATCAACATCAGGCATGGGATCTGAGTCAAAGACAGTGACTTCATTCAAAGCGCAGCAGTCTATACAGAATTGAACAGAAGCATCAGGCTTGTTCACCAAGAAACACAGGAGCACTGCAAGGCGGGGAAGAAGAAGGTTCAATAACACACACATCTAACAACACCTGAAGTTCTCTTTCAAAAACCTGACGTTTGGGGAAAAAAATGGTGTGGGGGGTGGGGTGGGACTTGACACGAACAGGAGTATCAGTGGTCAGATTAATGACATGAGGATTCTTATGAACAACATTGTCAGGATTATCTGTCAATGTATCTGTCAACTCCTAAAGCAAATCCGTCAATGGCTGCTTCTGTGAAGCAGAGAAGTCACGGTTCACTTGTACATCTTTGTGCCACCCAACGTTCACTGAAAGGGTGGGAAGCTGAATTCCATCATCCATTGCTTCATCAACAACATCTGCAGAATCAAAAGCACCGGGGCCCGGGGGGGAGGAGGGGGGGGGGGGGGGCAACAGTGGGCGACAAAAAAGTCACTGGACGAGAAGAAGTATGCTCAGTCACATAGTTAACTGGAAGGACCTCAGACAAGTCAAACATCTTCACAAACACGAAGAGGAATGGCAGGGAAGAAACTTCGTGATTAACTTCCTGATCAATAGCAAAATTACAACTGTCAACGTACAGCTGGAGCATGTTGACGTGACACACTTTAGACCTGCCGTCTAAATCCGGCTCGTTTGTTGTCTTAAGACCCATACACGACATGACAATACACGATCGGGGTTTAGACTTTCAGTCAGCAAACTCTTTGTATCTGTCAGTTCTGTAGTCAGCAGTGCATTACACACAATCTCACACTCTTTGTATCTGTCAGTTCTGTAGTCAGCAGTGCATTGCACATTCTCACAACTGTCAAATATACGGTCATGTAGATCAACTAGGGATTGGGAGAACACGAAGAGGAATGGCAGGGAAGAAACGTCCCGATTAATAGCAAAATTACAACTGTCAACGTACAGCTGGAGCATGTC